>NMRB01003620.1:35657-57438 GCA_002633025.1 Notospermus geniculatus | reverse complement strand
TATTACCGTATATTCTTTTGGAACTAGAGTAGATAAACAATAAGAGTAGGAGTTATTTTGGAACAACTTTAATTATTTCGTAACAGCACGCAACAGTGTTCAGTGTGGTCTGACATGTTTTCGTACAGCTACATGTAGGAACGTTTTCATGGTTTTCGGCTATTCGACAAAAATCCGAGTTTGTAAGAAAACGGAACGTAAGACAGAATGAAAACACTGCACAATTAACGGAGAGTTTCCGCAAAGCCCCTCATGAAACGCCGACGCGGACATCCAGTCTTTCCTTTTGTCGGCTGCTAATGGGTTTGGCGTTCACATTGGCATCTCAGGGGACTTTGCGAAAACTGTCTAATACATGTAGTGACTTTGCAACCCGTTACCCCGAACGGAAACTTCCATATCCATGTGACAACGAACCAGGGACCATATCCGGGGACCTTATTCACAAAGCTCCCGTAAATTTAAGGGTATGCAAATCCTTTGTCAGGCTGATAGTGAACGTTATCCGCAAAAGTTCAATAGTTTGCGCACTCCCGTAAGTTGAGGGAGCTTCGTGAATAAGGTCCCAGGACTTATATGTTTCTCAAAGCTACTTACTGGTCTTATGTTCAGATTCATCATTTTCAACTAAGCTTTAAAAATCAAGTTAAATAGTGAATAGCATCAGAGAGCTGCATCGAAATTAAGCCTGACTAAAACTGGTGCTATATTTCACTGATGACACTATACATGTACAACACAATACACTCCCACAAAAAATAATAAACCGAAACAAACTGCACATGTCGGTTATTTCCACCAGGCACAAACAATCATTTAGAATCTTCTATCTAGTCCTATGCTATGCCTCCAAGCTTGCGGACTCGAGAATAAAGCAAATGGAAAGGATTTGAGAACATGCTTTGCCCTGCTTTGTATATGGGATGTATAGGCGAGATTCCTAGGCCTACTCAACTCAGCCTACTGGCGCAAACTTTGAGGGCAAAAATCGTAGTCAAAAGTCTCATGTCTTTCCAAAAAGACGATACTCCGGATCACGTGACTGTTGGTTTAATTCTCGCCTTCAATTTTAAAGGGGAAAACTTTGAATCGTTCGTTTCGATCCGCTGTGGGTCATCAAGTGACCACAATAGGAAAAACGCATATTGCCAACAGATGGCAGCAAAGTTCTAGCGGACCAATCTACATGAAAATCTACGTGATTGCTGCTCGATCAATAGAGAGGATGCGCAGCTTTCCTTTGACTGTAGTGGAAGCGCAACTATTGAGGGCACAACCGGAAGTATGGTAAAGCAATAATGGTCACGTGATGACGAAGTTGATGATTAGAATACATGTAGCTCCAGGTAAATGCATGGAGAAGAACTGGGCATGTTATGGTGAACTTACATGTTATGGTGAACTTACATGTATTCCAAACTCACGAGCCAGATAGTCCCTATGGATATTTTGCAAGGCAGGCACAATACTTGCGCAGACATGAAATCCGAGGTGAATGGGTGAGGTCAAGTGTTTGTGTGTGTTATGTGTTAACAGAATCTGTTAACAGATCTGTTAACTTCACCAGCTTAACATGGAATTCAGGTTAACAGTCTGTTAACAGTGTGTTAACAGGCTGTTAAGAGCCTGTTTACGTCCTCTTAACAGCCTGTTTACATGCTGTTAACAGCCTGTTAATAGGGTGTTTGGCCACCAGCATGCATCCAGGACCATGGTCAGGCCTTTGAATCTTCACAAGACATGTCTGAAAAGAATGACCCTTCTAACAGTTCACAAGATCTTGCGACAACTGCTCATTTTCGTCTGGTTGAGGAAGAAAAATACTGTCTGCTGCAATAGCCATCAGGGAATCAACAACTGCATGGGCATGAGCAATTACGGTGGGCTTGGCAATTTCCATGGCATAGCCAGCGTACCTTTTACATCCCCCAGATGCCAGTTAGTGCAGTGCTGTCATAACTTTATCCCTGGACGTAAACCAAAAACTACCATTAGTAAGTTCAGTTATTTGATCTTCTGACAGGCGAAAGTGGACAGCAGTGGGCTCTGTGCTTGTTGATGCCTCCCTAACATGATTTGGTCCTCTTTGAAGGGCTACAGCTCGAAGAACTGGCTCAAACTGCATGATTTCACTAAGTTGAACTGATTCTCAAAAACAAAATGGCTGCTAACAGATCTGTTAACATTTCACATGACCTCCTCAACCTGTAACAGGAGCTTAACCTCTAGAGGTTAGTGTTAAGGAATTCTTCAAAAATCTAAGCTACAGCAAAAAGGGAATTTTTTTATGATCGAATGAGGCCAGAGCAGTACCCTAAGTGATATTTAGAAATTTCAGGAATGATGTCCTCCTAATTGCCGAAATATTCAATTAACAGATTTTAGGGGCTGAGATTAACTTAACAGATTCTGTTACACTAACAGCAATTGTTAACATATCTGTTAACAGATCTGTTAAGTTAACATAATCTGTTTATTTAACCGCATGTTAACAGCCTGTTTAGGTGGGAGGTCAAGTCTCTGATCAAGTCAACAGATCTGTTAACAGATCTGTTTATTAAACAGATTGTGTTGAATAAACATCTTCACTTGACCTCACCCAATGTGCTTTCTGATGCATCTGCGGTTGAAAGCGAAATACTTCCAACCGCGTACAATCTTGAGTAGCCCAGTGTGTGGGTTGGTGAACGAATATCGAATGTGAGCCGCAAAAACGATATCATTTGGTGGGGGAGGGACGGCCGGGGGATCGCGAATTTGCTGGTTACATCCGAAACACTTCCTAATCTGCGTGCCATTGAGACACTTGAGACCAATCTGATTCATATGATCCTTTCCACTTTGGCATGGCGGGATTGGAGCAGATGTTACACATTGTGGACGCAGCCTTGCATCCGGACACTTTCTTTTCCTGCGCATGCGGCCACCCTTCTGTCCCATGGCACCCAAGTTGTATTGACCAGTTACCTGGGCATGGCTATTGGTTCCCTGGTGCGATGCTTTGTGCCACCGAAGGAATTCTCCTAGGCGGTCGTTGATTTCTGCACACGCAACCGTGTGCTCACAAAGTGCATGGACCTTGCAGGTGGTACAAGGACAACTGAACTGATCGCTGCTGATTTCCCAACTGACAATTACGATGTCCTCACTCTTATAGATTTCTCTCAGGACTGAATACTTCGCCAATCCGTCTGTGGTACATGGTGCCTGCGAAATCGCATTGCCACTCTCCCGCACAATCTTATTCGCCTTCAGCCAGGTTTCCTTCAATACGAACTTTGACACTTCCACATCTGCTGCTTCATCAGAAACTCTCAGGTAGTTTGGTTGACTTGGGTCCATTCTTGCTGAAGAAATAGCAGTTCTGCCGGAATGGAGGTCCATTAGACTAGTTTTCTCCAATCGCCGGAAAAAGGCCTGCCTCTGATTCGCATTCATTTGGTAGTACTCGCGGCAAAGGAGCTGATTTCGGAATTCTGGCCGGACCGAATACTTACCCCGTTCGTGCGTGAACGCCTTGTTAAAATCAGACTCCTGAGTCGAGAGTAATTCGGCCACTTCATGGACGAAAGCTGGTAAGCTGCGCTCCCTAAATTGGAGCCAGGACTTCAGCTTAGAATTAATTGCTTCGGCATCATTGGTGTAGAACTTCGCAGGTGGACATCCTAGTCCTGCATTTCTGCGCACATTACCGAGCATGTTGTGGCGAATAACGTCGGCTCTCTCAACGGTGTAGTCAAGGAAACCTCCAGCAGGATCTTTTAGCAGCCAATCACGGGAGTACTCTTCCAATCGCCTTTGGAATTCGTCCGGGGTGGGACTTTCAGTCAGGCCGGTGTTGATATCGAAAAAGTCTTTCAGTATCTTGTCGGTGTGCTTCTCTAGCCCATTCTTCTTGATTGCTCTTTCTACATTGTCCTGAAAATGTCTGAAACATCTCAAGGGAATCGCTTCAGGGAAAACGTTCTTCAGAGAATTAGAAAGATTCAGCTCACCATCCGTACCGTATGCCTTTAGTTTTGCCAAGGAGGGGTGCAGGCGCACAAGTTTTTCAAAGAAAGATTGGTATGCATCGGCGGTCTTGTTATAATGTATCAGCATGGGGCCTAGAACCACTGGGGGGCGATAGATGTTAGGGTCAGTGCTGAGAAGGAGATTTCGAAAACTTATGGGGGTAACATTGAAGCGACCTAACTTGAATGTTGGATCAACCGTCATGACTGAAAACTCTATGTCAGAACAACAGAACCTTCCAAGGTCATTCAGTTGTTTGTCAGTGGCCAGGATTATAACAGGATCAGGTAGAGATCCGCAGTATCTTATCAGATATTTATAACTGGTCTGCCCCATATGACGTATGTCAGCCATTTCGTCATTTTTGACACCAGACTTCGGAAATGGGTTTGCTTTGCTTTTCTCTCTACATTTTTTATCGTAAATTTGTTGCGCAAAGGAAATATCAGCAGGAGACTGAATGTTGATATAACTTCCGGATTCCTCCTCGACCTTGCCAATTGCCTGCAGCCTCGTTCCCAGTCATCGCGCACCTGCGCATCTCACAGGGTGGGATACTTCGTCTGCTGCTGATGCCTTGTCGATTTCGTTCTTTGGACNATGGAAAACACTCTTGACGAACTGAGAGCCAACTTCAGATGTGGCAAAGTACCACAGCCAGAGAGTTTATTTTCAAGCCCAGGTTTGGATGGCTTCAGAAGATTTGATTCCAACGGATTGGGGTTGGCAGCTATCAGATGGTCACCTACTGCCCGAAAAGGTGGACCTCTCCCCAGCACACGAGTATCTGCTTAAGGTCATCCGCTGCCACCCCAATGCAAGGGTGACTGTGACAGTCTCTGATGCACTTGTCGAAAGAATGGCATTGACTGTTCGAGTACATGCACATGATGCAAAGGCATATCCTGTAGTAACGCTTCTGCACCTCATGATCTTGAAGATTCGGATGATCAACCATTATAATAGAACTTGGATTTCAGTGTTTATTGATGTAGCACACTCCTAATACCATCATGGCTGTTCCTATTTTCATGACAGGGTGCACCGACTGCTCTAGGTTCACTTCACCAAAGTTGACATAATATGGAGCCATAATTAGGTCATATATGATGTAATAACGTTATATATGACATGTATGACGTCATATATGACGTATATGACGTCACAGCGTAATTCTGATGGTATATTTGGGTTCCTTGGGGTCACATTCCTATATGTCAGTAATACATTTATGGGGTCTAACACGCACCGTTTAAGAGATATTGGCCAAAAACGGACTCATTGGCGGCCATATGTAATTTATGCAAATTAGGGTACTTAGGGTTGTCCGATTTTGGCCTAAAATGATATGTGCTATCAGAGTAACCCCCTGAACCAGAATCTGCCAAAAAATTCTCTTGCAATTTTGTCTAGGTTTTTCGTAATTCTACTGGACTACTGCTGTCGTGAGAGTATGGAGACTGCTGCTGATAGTGAACATGGAGGTGCTGAACCAGGTGAATCCTGAACTATTTCGAATGGACGATTAATTCTGATGTATAGGGAGGCCTGCACTGTAAGGCAATGACATGAAGTAACTCATTGGTATTGGTTAAATGAGATCATTTTTTACATTATACCGGTACATGTAATGTAACCCTTGGCTGTTTGGCCCACTGATGAATTTTCACTTAAAAAGAAGAATGTTTTGTGTCGAAAATAAAATGATCTTTACCTTGTAAATTTAATCTTCTTGATTGAATCATTCACAGGTTAATCTTGGTGGCACCTCCCCCATCTTTGTAGCCGCACCCCACCCCCAACTTAGGCCTAAATAGCTTCCTCATGATCTTCTATGAAAGAAAAGCCGAAAAATCCAAATGTAATGAGCTATAATCAAAACTAATCAAAGCCACCAAAACAGCACATGGCTAATAAATTATTCATGAGAGAGTCACCTGTGGCCACTGGTGGAACTACTTGATCAATGGAGGCTCTGACAGGTGTGAGATGTTGAGGGAGGTTTGAAACGGGCCTTAGAATTTATGAGCCACCCTGAATTCCACAACCTACTCAACATTCTCAATCCCTGACGCATATGTCAATATCCCAAATCAATTAATCTGCGTGCGTCCAAGAAAAGATTACCATAGGCCTAAAATGATCAACGCACTTATCAGTTTTCCGTAGATGCAAGTACGGCAGTTGTTTAGCAACGCACCTACCAAGTAATACTTGGCCACAGGGGAGAGAAGCACTTACTTGTACGGACGTCCAGAAATGCACTAAATTTCCGAACTCCCACTCGACACATTCCCTCACCGTGGACATCCTTCTGTTGAAAGCCTCCTCCTGAATACTAGTGAGGTTGGCGCCACGGAATGGACTTAAAAGATACCTTTTTAAAGGATATGCTGGGTCGCCATATAATGCATATGAGACACCATTCCTGTCAGCTAGACCCCTTGCCTCCATTTGTTCCATGATACCGCTCAGACGTGGGAGGGCACAAGTGCCTTCTACCTTCGACGGGGCAGTAAAGGTTTGCAATCAGGCCATTTGGTGTCACGACAGACTGAAACTTCAGTGCATGCATGCGGTTATGCCCATTGTAACATACACCCTGATGACGTGTGGGCCTTGAGATCGGACGGGCCGTTCCATCTATGAATCTAAAACAATTAACCAATGGAGCATCTTTTTCATGAACTGCGTCGGAGTACAATAAGGTGCATCTAACCAGGCATTAGCATCCAACCTTTCCAAACGATGGCGATGAGTATCGAACAAGAGGCCCATGGGCCTGGCGCTCAGCTGACATTTGATGCCTCAGTTTGATAGGCTAAGGCATAAGTAAAGAGGTACTGCAGTCTTAGGAAGGTTCGTGGATGTCAGATTTTATTCACCAAGTGTGCATGTTTGGATGGGATAAAGTCTGCTAATATTGATTAGAGACTCGGTCCAATACAAATTTGCCAAGAATGAATCACATTTATTTTGGAAAGGCTACGGTTTGCATACAATGTGTAAGAGAATAAATCATTTGTCTGCTGTGGCGAAGACTTCGCTGTTCTATGATTTCGACATTTGATCCCTAATTGCCATTCCTATGCAGTGTCAGCTGAGAGCGAGTTCTTCAAATTCAAGACACTTCCTTGCTCCTCTCTTTAGCAACATGCAGTAGCATCAGCGATCTGGGGTGCTTCAGCAACCAGGATCGACCTGAAATGTAGTGAATAGAGTGGGAAGGGGTTAAATTGTAGATGACAGGCCTAAAATCCTTGGTGAATCGAGATACANACCTCGGGCGCAGGTGGAAAATGGCACGGATTTCAAACTGGGTAATGTTAAGGTACCTTATTTATACCCAGGATCGTCCTGGGTAACAAAAATGATTACCCAGAATACCCAGGGTAATAATGAGGTGTACCCAGGACGACATTAACCGATTCAGCGAAAGCAACTTTGCCTGTGGCAACTAGAGCAGTTGTTTGCCAAAACTGTAAAACTGTTGGCTCGGGAGTACGTCGCTGGATCCAATGTGATGAATGCTATGTTTTGTATCATGGTACATGTGTGGGCCTGAGAGGATCAAAATTTAAAACAGCAAAGAAGGGAGCGTGGAAATGCACAAGCTGCATGTAATTTGAGACGATTGATAAAATTTGGACTTTTGGTGCTTGCTGTGGTACTTCCATTGATTTCTGCAGTGAAAATAAACCATTTGTGTTGGTCGCCCGAGAGTAAAACTTACATCTTCTTGTAGCGGAATAAATTTTCTTTTTATGTCAGTCCTTTTTTTCTTAAAATGAAGGGACACAATGGCGATAAAAGCAACGTCTTTCGTGTCATTTTTCCTGTAGAAAAATGTACAGGCATTTTTTTCATGACGCAACGTCAGCATCTAACATGACGTTAATGACACCATTCCTACCCAAGTGGTCTGATAAGATATCTTTTTCCGATCGATTCACGAAGTGATAATAACCCCTTTCCACTGAACTGATTTCCACGAGGAACGCTTTGCTTGCTAACCGTTAAAAAGGCACACGTACTATTTGTACTTGTATCTCGTTTCCCCTCTTCCAGCCTCTTCAGTTGGCAGGTTATAGTCAGCTGAGCGCAAGGCCCATGGACCTCTTGTGTCATTATGTTGCTGGCTGTGGACAGGTGGACCAAAAGTCTCTATTTTGACACATGTATTTTGCAGGTAAAGAAGAAAGTGAGCAAAGAGACGGAACACAACACTAAACGACAAACGCGAGGACAAGCGCGCAAGAAACTGTGTACCAGTAGGCCTACTGAGGATAAAGATGATGATGATGATGATGATGATGACGATGATGATGATGATGATGGTGATGTGACTGCGAGGGATGTCAGCCTGCCAGGCCAATTGAGAGGGCAACACGCGTCACAATTGCTGGCAAAACTACCGAAATCTTGTCTGCCACCAGACGAAGACAACAAACACAGAATTATGGGGCTCATTGTTCAGGGAACATTTGTAAGTACAATCTATAGTAAAATAGAAGTTTTTATGCCCCCGCTTCAACCGGGGGCATTATGTTGTCACCCGTTACGTCCATCCCCCCCAAGGCTCCAGTTCCATAGAGCTCACGTTTACACTTTTCACGCGCCACGCTTCACGTTTTCCTTTCGTTCCTCGATTCAGCGCGCAACGAGTCACACATTACCTGTCCTGTGGCATGCTTTCTCCGAGGAACGAAAGGAAAACGTGAAGTGTAACGCGAGAAAAGTGTAAACGTGAACTCCATGGAACTGGAGCCTAACAGAATGAATGTAGTTTTTAGCCCGCTTGGCCCATACACCAAAAGGGCTTGCTTGGCGCCTTTAGTGGTGGTCTGTCGTGCGTGCGTCCCTAAACTTTTCCCTTGTCAGATGGATAGCGCCTTCAGTTTTTGCCATTATGCCATTATTTGCACATCACACTTGGCGAAAAACTGGAACTAATGAAGTGTGGGTTTGAACTGACCTATTTCCATGACCTAGTGACCTACTTAAAGATCAAATGGAGACGAATCTGCGCCATCACATGATGGCTCTAGTTTAAAGTGTAGATCACAATATTTTTTGACCATTTAAAAAAAATTATACAAAATAATCTGAAACTCCGCCCACCAGCGATCCAAATACGGTAACGGAAGGAAGTGATGTGGCCTGGCGACGAACCTTGTAAACAAGGTCGTAACTAGTCATGATTACTGGCCAAGCTAAGAGTCGAATCGGACCGAAACTTGGTGTCATAGGTCATGTGACCTAGGGGTATATATGTACTAAGTTTCAGATCAATAGCCCCAGCGGTTACAAAACGTGCCCTGCTAACGGAACACGACGACGACGACGACGGACGACGACGGACGACGCCGGACGACGACGGACGACGGACGCTCCACCATTGTAATAGCTCACCCCGGTGAGCTAAAAACGCCCTGCCCTAAATTCTGATCATCCCTGCCTTTACTTAAGGGCAAGAATGCCTTTTCTGCAATATAACCATGCCTTTTCAACTATCTCAATGCCTTACAAAGATCGTTGATATGTGTTTAATACTCTCAATCCAATTCCCACGCAAAACCCAAGTCGCATCAACGTCGAGACAGGACTAACAAACAGCCTGGACCTCACCTGCAGACTACCTCAAGTGCACACGTGGCAGTGTTTAGAGTAGGTGCCAAATAAAGCAGCCGAGGTTGGTTTAGTTACATTTCCTGCCGTAATTGGATTGCCATTGGTGTATGTGGCGCTGCGATCAATATCGATCGAATCGCGTGGGAAACGTCAAATCAACGAAATACATGAAACATGCCGACAAAAAAAGGCAACCAGCACAACTTCATCAGGCTGTCATTAGTAACAGTAGTAAGCAAAAGACAATGGAATGTTTATTTCAAGAGGTGAGCCGACATATCACTTGAATCGAGTCCGTGTTTTACATGAAGCATGGCATGAAACTTTGGGTAGAACAGCGACTTCAGCATTTCAATCTGACAGAGATTGTTGTATTTCCAAGTCCATTTCTCCCAAACCTTTGCCTGCATTCTTCAACAATTTATTTGGCTGTAATCCAGTAAGTGTACTCTCTCCAGTCATACCAACTTCGTTTCCCAATTCCTTTAGTACACAGATATTTACTTGAATGACTGATCTTACTTCAGACCACTGGCCTTTCGGCCGCATGGTATTGACGATCTTTTTGGCGGGAAAATGCCAGAGGACCGTGCATCTGATACTCAACTGCATTGAAATTTCAGCTCATAAGACAGTCTTATGCAAAATGGTTACTTGTAGGCCTATTGATATTGGGCTTTTACAAGGGATTGGCATTAGTCATTGCTGGAAATATGCCCTGTTTAACCCTTTCCAACCTGACCACTAGTTTTAACCCCTTGATCACTATGACTGTAAATACATGAATGAAGACTATGAATTATTTGCTCAGAGTCAGCATGATCAGCATTCTCCATGAAGTTTTTTTTACAGTACATACACCTATTATGATTTAACCACAGGCACCTCTGAGAGTCGTCAGTAGGGTTACTGGTTAAACTCGGGGTCAAGGGCTAGAGTTAGGGTCAGGGGCTAAACGTAGGGCGATATCTAGTACATAATATATAGAATAGACAAGGTATGAAAGCGTTTGCAACCCGATNCTGGTTAAACTCGGGGTCAAGGGCTAGAGTTAGGGTCAGGGGCTAAACGTAGGGCGATATCTAGTACATAATATATAGAATAGACAAGGTATGAAAGCGTTTGCAACCCGATTTCTGCCGAAACACCGCCACTTCAAAGTCAATAAACTCACAGAAAAACAAAGTTTATTTCCTCAAATTTGCTCACCGAGTATTCCCTGCAATCTAAATTTTTGTATCCACATCAACTTTTGTCAACCACGGCAATTTTAATCCACCTGTGCGCCAATATTATCGGCCTATTTTACGCTTCTAACTGATCGCTGAGCCAGCGTCCATCCGGCTGTGATGGGGATGACGTAGGCAGCTTACGGCAATATTTTTGCCACTGAAGCAGGCGCAGGTAAGATTTCATGATTTGCTCACAACCACGCGGTTGTTGCTGGTCAGGTTCATTAACAGCTTAATTCAACCTGGCATCCGAGAAAGCGTGGCCTGGCCTAATTAGGCTATAGCATGCAGACATTTAATTGAAGGCCTACAATTTAGGCCCTAAAGCGGGTGATCCACTGTTGCGATTTTGGCTTGAGGCGGGGTTGCGTTCCCTTGCGATTACCATATAAGGACTTCCGATTTCCATATACGGTAACCGCAAGGGAATGCAACCCCGTCTCAAGCCAAAATCGCAACAGTGGATCACCCGCTTTAAAGTGATCCAAGGCCCACGGTGCCTTTCGATAACAACGACCGTGGTAGTGAATTTGAAAGGGTTTATATAGTCCTCTTATTGCTCTGGGCAATCAATGAGGCAGGACCAGCTGATGTTGAGGGCACAACAAGTCCCAATCATGTGCAGTTACGTTCAGGGCAAATTAAATTGCAACATAGATGTTTACTTCATTGGGCTTCTCAAACGTAATCTTGGGATCAGATGAGGAAAAGGCACTCAGCAAGGCAATGAAAGACATTTTTCCTCACTCAACATTCCTTCTGTGCGTGAGGCATTAACAGGAGAATACCACAAGGGAAATTGATTGAATTGGGTATGCCGATCAGAACAAGAAATTCGGTTGTAGGATGTTGTCGCTTACTCCGTAAATGCATTAGACGACATTACATTCTGTTGCATTAGGTTGTTGGGAGGGTATACATGTTACCCTTATTCCGTCATCATCGTTAACGCTAACTAAGGTGTTGGGGTACATATCATTTCAGAAGATGCGTACGAAAACGAGACGTCGACCGGGGAGATGACGAACAAGCGCTTTTTTAGCCCTTCCCTCTCACTTGGCATGATGTTCAGGCTTTATTTGGAAGATTGCAAGAACCGTGGCATTCAGCCTGTGAAGAAGTGGTGTTATCGCCGTATTTTTGTCACAGATTTCAACTTGTCATTCCACAGGCCTCACACAGATACTTGTAAGAAATGTGATACATTCAAAATCAAGACTGAAGCAACGGAAGATGGAGTAGAAAAGATCTTATGTCACTTGCTGCTGAGTGGGAACTCCACAAACGAAAAGATGAAAAAGCTCAAGAACAGCTGAAAAGTGATGGCTCACTCAACGATCGTGAAGTGGACACGATCAGCTTCGACCTACAGAAAACAATGCCCACTCCAGCCCTGACAACTAGTGGTGCCTATTACAAAAGACAGCTGTGAACTTATAATCTAGGCTGAATGGGTCACTGTCGTCCTGGGTATACCTTATGTTTACCCAGCATCATTCTGGGTAATCATTTTCTTTACCAAGGATCATCCTGGGTAAAAATAAGGATCCTTAACTTTACCCAGCTTGGAGATCCCGCTGAATCCTCCTGATCGTTCACCTGCATCCGAAGACTGGTACTGCGCAGGCATAGCACTCACGAAGTAGGCCTAAATGTGTCGTACAACATTCATGACATTCGTCCCGATGGAGCCTGCGATTTAGAATGTTTTAGTTGTTGGTTTGTACTTAACCAGCTGAACGCCAGGCATTGTTTTTGAAAAAAAAGTTCTTCCAGGACCACGGCCTGTCCACATTTTGGTCATCCGCCCCGTCTTCATCGGAAGAAACATACTTATACTCGGCCTGTTTGAAGCTCAGTATACAAGTAAAAAAGAAAATATACGTGAAGGCAGGCTTAACTTGAATTTCGATCATTTCGGCCACTTCATTTCGGCTGTTTCGATCATTTCGGACACTTGATTTCGACCCGTTTGGATCATTTCGGACACTTCATTTCGACCCGTTTGGATCATTTCGGACACTTCATTTTGACCCGTTTGGATTATTTCGGATACTTCATTTCGGCCGTTCGTATCATTTCGGCTTTTAGTAAGTGTAAAATATGAAAATAGGTGATTTTTTTATATTAATTCTTCCATCTTATTTCTACCATTTCGAATTTTCGGCCGTTTCGATCATTTCGGCCATTTCGTTCCGTTACCATATTCCATCCTCGAACGCAGGAGAACGATCATCGCGAGTCGGTGGGAATCCCAAGCTGGGTAAAGTTAAGGATCCTTATGTTTACCCAGGATGATCCTGGGTAAAGAAAAGGATTACCTAGGATGATCCTGGGTAAACATAAGGTATACCCAGGACGACATTGACCCATTCAGCCTAACCTAGGAGTCCATTCTTGCACATCTGATGAGGCCTTCATGTACATGTGGCATGAGGGCATAGCAGGTAGAGGATCGCAGGAAATTGGGTCATGTGTTATCAAGTATTTGCAGCAGAGAGTATCTCAGGGTAAAAAGGTGTTCAATGCACACATGACTCCTGTGGGGGCCATAACAGGAACATTAACATTGTTTTGCTGTGGAGTTATGCAGTACCTAGACTTGGAATTCGAGAGATCAATCATAAATTCATGGTATCTGGGCACAGTTACCTTCCAAATGATAGAAACTTTGGAAAAATTGAAGTAGCAAAAAAGCATCATGAAAATGTGTACACACCAAAGCAATGGATGGATATAGTTTCAAGAGTCAAATAACAAGAGACAATTCAAGGTGATCCCCATGTCTACAGAAGACTTCGTTGGTGTGAGGGACTACAAAAGTTACAAAACGGGAGGTGCGTGGCCGTCCACCTCTGACGGAGGCCGTACTGTACCGTCTGCATGTGGAGCCAGTCAAGATCATGTGGCCCCAGTCTTCCACGCATTCTTTGATAGCTTGCGTGCGGATATCATGGTCAGAAAAGATGAAGTCCTGCCAGATGAGTTGCTAGACGAGTCGGAGTAGAGATATCTTTCACTAAACTAATGCCGACTGTTTCATGATGAATCTCTTTGCCAACATTTAGTGATACAAAAAGCAGCAGGAGACTGGAAAAAGAAAGCATATAAAAGACATGAGTGAACGGGAACGTAGACTACAGAAGTGGGTATGGAAACAAGACCAGAGCAGGAGCAGGACCAGAGCAGGAGCAGGAGCAAGAGGAGAGGACNCCCCCCCCCCCAGCGACACCTGATGATTCGAGTTCAGAGGAAAGTTAGTCTCATTCGTGGACAACTGACTGCTGCCCAACGGATATTTAACTGTGGGCTCAGTAGGGGGAGAATGACGATTGAAAATACATTCGGCAGACTGAAGGGAAGATGGTGCTGTATTTTGAAAAAAGAACGATTTTTATTTGGAAAAAAACCATGCAGTTGTGTTGGCTCGCTGTATTCTCCACAATATCTGTGCGTATCACAACCCTTCAGTGATCACTGGTTGGACACTGTGACGGAGATTGAGCAGGGACAACTTTTACAGATGGAAAACCGCATGTGAATCCTCCAAATGGAAGGGCAACAGCAGAGGAAGCTGATGCAGCTCGTGAGGTATTAGTCCGGTACTTTAATCATTAAGTGGAAAAATTTGACTAGCCACTACAAAACCAGTCCGAAGTCAGACAAGTAGCAAAGTGTTTATAGGCCTATACAGCCTAACACAATTTCCAGACATTAACGAGGTCAATCACCTCCACATTTGACCAAACGAAACCTCTTGCAGCCATTTAGAAAGAACTTCACAACAAAAAGTCAATGAAGGGTGAAATAAAATTTCCAGATTATTCTGTAAGCATTTTTATTGCATGTGCCATTTAATTCAATCAAGGTTATGACAATTGTTATTTATAAAAGAGAGGTACTTATTCCTCCCTTTCTAAAACTTGGTACATTTAATGAGGAACAAAGCTCTATTCGAAAACGAAAGGTAGATATGAAGAGGCTCAAGGAAATGATACCAGATGATTCTGCCATAGCCAATGCTGAACAGTATTTCTAGGTATTGTTTCCTGATCAAGAGCAACATGCTGGGCATCCAAGAGAAGGAATAGTAAGTACATGTACGTAAACTCAACAAGGGCTGTAAATGTGATGATTGCATACCACTGATAAAAGTATGTAACAGAAAAAGAACATTATTCCTGGACATCATGTACTTCTGAAATAAGGCCCTATTCGAAGCATACTGGTGCCAATGAATTGTTTGGGGCCACAAATAGAAAAAAAATGACAATCACTATAAGTGGTTGGCCTACTTATGAACACTCCTGAGTTACAAAATAACCTACTTGAATTTCAGGCTGCCTCAATGAGGGAGAAACACTAATGCCGGAAGACATGACTGTGAAGTTTGGTATGGTTCATTTTACGTCGGCACACGTACCAAAGAAACAAAAAAAAAAGAAGACTACTTAGAAAAAGGCGTAAACATAGACGACATTTCTATGGGTGGAGGCAGCGCAGATGTTTCTGGCATTATCCGGTTTGGGTCGATCCTTATCAGGAAGATGATGGCGTACGTCCAGGATGCAATAGCTGGGACGATACCCTGCCCGACCTCGGCTATGGTGTTTTGGAAATGGGAAGCAATGAAGAAGTGTTCACCACCAACTGGCTCAACACTAACAGCCCGATTCGTGCTTCTCCCTCTGCTGCGACTGCTTCTAGCCCGCATGACTCGGACCACATCTCACTGTCGATTCAATTTCAACATCATCTTCCGGGGCGACATTTCGTTCACCTGGTGGGCCTAGGGTAATCTACTAACATACACCGGGTCAATGTCATGGAGGAGATGATTTCCGTTTTCAAGAACGCAGAAATACTTGAGCACTCCTTGACCTTCAAGTGGGTGATCCACTGTTGCGATTTTGGCTTGAGACGGGGTTGCGTTCCCTTGCGATTACCTTATATGGACTTCGATTGCCGTATAAGGTAACCGCAAAGGAACACAACCCCGTCTCAAGCCAAAACCGCAACAGTGGATCACCCGCTTCAGTTTCGTTCAGGAGCTTGGCGCTGACGCCAGCGATGTTTCCCGTGACGCCCACTGTTCGTTTTGGGTGGATCTATTCAAACGTGCCTTTGCGGGGGAAGACGCGAAAGTTACAATCATCAACACAAAATCGCAGGAAGAGGAATGGAAAACTATTATTCGTAGAATACTGCTAAAAGGATATACGGACCACGATTGAGCCATTTGATCAAACTGAAAAAAAACTTGTAAAACTTCTTTTTAATAATGCCTCGCCCTCTTCCACTTGTAACACTAATATTTCTTTTTCGTTCGGAGTTCATTCAAATTGTTAACTATCTAACCATCAAGAATTATCATTTTCAAGTAAAGCTACACCAGTCGTACAGCTGTATTTGTTTCTATGACTTTATAGAATTCTTGCATACTTGCCGACTATGCAAGCAACAGGTACCGGTATAATTAAAGTTTCAAAAGGTTTTGATTGTAAATTAAATGCTAAGAATTTGTTTTTTGAAGTTGGTTTACCAAAGACACAATGTTCTTAATACAGGACACAACTTGGGATAGTGGTCTCCAAGGAAAACATGTTAAGGTTTGCCGCATCAATGACGGAGAAAACGGCTAAACCCTTCAGAGGTACTGGTGGCGGGGAATTAAAGGAACGGTTGGCAAGATATATCTGAGGGCACCATAGAGGACACGTCAGCGGCCGTCCGCCACCACTGTATTGAGAAATATTTCAATGCCCTGAAAGACGTTATTCAAGAAAACAACTTAATGCAAAAAAACTTCGGGGATACAACTGGAACACGGGCCACGGAAGAATGTCGCGTGGTGCGTCTGGTTTTATTCAGTTTTTCTCCTAATTTCGGATGTTTGAGGAAATTCAAGGAAAGTTTGGAAAGTTTAACGATATGAAGTTCAGTTTATCACACGTGTATAAAACTGACGGGTTGGTAAAGGTGCTGGGGACTTAATAGAGGTTTTCAACTTTGGGGTAATCTCGGGAAGTACATGGTTGACAGTATGGTCCATGTCATTGATTGTGATATAACATCAACCACCTCCTTCTATTGCTTCACTACTTTTTGTACCATTAGGGACACACACCGCATGAGCTACTGCAAAATCGTGTCCGCAGTCAGGTGTACTTCACTGCGGACAGAAATTAGGTCATCCAGGTGTGCTGTGTGTATTTATATATCGTGGTATACAGGGCTGGCCTAATACATTAGTTTCGCAGTAACTCACGCGGACTGTGCCCCTTATGCTGTAATCAATATTTTAGAGATTCGGAGGGGATAATAATCATAAGCATCTCCTTCAAAAACATCATCTATGTACACTCTCGGATGCACTCTGATTGGCTGATTATCCGCCATGACACTTTACTCGTGTCTAACACGACAGCGTTCGAATTCTTTTGCACGCCGATGTACACACAGATGTATGCGAGGGCTGTGTGCATCTCAGGTTCGGAAGTGACATCATGCTTTGCATGCTGGGATACTTCCCAAAGTAACAGGCTCAGGGGGGATGGTTGGTTTGCAGCACCTGGCACGACAGGCCCGACTTGGAGAACTTCCGGCAAATAAAACGCTGTCGTGCCAGGTCGGTGTAAGCCTGAGTAAGAAATAGAACACGCTAATTGAGTATCCATGTTTCATACGAGTACCGGTACACGACGAGTCAGGAGAGAACTCCTATTTTCTGGCCCCACCATGGACCACTCCTGATGAGGGGCAAAGGGGTTGAAATGCCAGATCACTGAAGGCAGATGTGTCCTCACTTTAGAACCTGATACTGCCAAGGTAAGTCAGGCAACCTAATCTGTCTACCCATGCATCTGTTGCTTGGTGCCACTGGATGCTCCGAAAGGAAAGGTTGCAGCGAACACTTCTCATTCTCCTAAATGCAATGGTCCCAGTGGAGAACTTTACACCTTTACCTTGGGATAGTTCAAGATTTGTACAAGATGATGGAATCAGAAGCAAAGGAATTGGAGGGCAACATGGACATGATGGACAACCTCAATGAAGACCTACACCAACAAAGGCAGTTGACGTCTGATGTAGCTGCAGAGCAGTTTGACAAGGCTGAACAGGCAGATAAAAAAAAACAAGATGAAAGGTTAATCGTCAAGTGTTTTAGGGAAGATAAGGATGGTGAAGAAGACACGTGTGAATCTCCAGCATGTCTTGTGAACTGCGAGTCTGCAGAAAACTTTGTCAAATGGTGACCACCATTGGGTCAATTGTAATGAATGTAATAGGTGGCTTCATTAGATCTTCCTGTGTATTACAGGCCCAGCCAGTTTAGGTGATGTGGACGACTTCAAATGCCCCTTCTGTTCCGGGGTAGCTTTTGAGCCAGGTGCAATACAGAGGCACTTTGTAAATGTCATTGCACTTTGTAAATGTCATCTGAAGACAACCTGAAAACTGTCCAGGAAGAATCATTGTGAACCCAAACAGAGAGGGATCGGTATGCTTGACGGTGTCTGTCAAAGGGATGCGATTGTGAAGACGCTGGTCACCCAGACAGATCTTCTTCAAGCAGAGAATTCTACTGGCAGTGCCCCCCCCCCNCCCCCCCCCCCCACACACACACACCTGATGTCGGCACGTCTAATGACGGTTTGAAGATGTTGCTGGTTGCAAACAATTCCCTGAAACTGCAGAATGATAGATTGTTGGAGGAACTTGATTCAATGAAATGGTCCATGGACCATGTGCTCACTCGTTTGGACATAACAGTGTAATGACAGAGAGAGGTACATGTCAGTTATAGGCAATCTGGGTCAGGTCATTCCCAAGTTGCAGGACTTCAATGATTCTTGGTTTATGCCACCTGGCGGCCATATTGGATGTCCGATCGGGCCAAAACTTCACATGCACATAAAGGTCATCTGGAGGGAACCACATAGCATATTGGAGCACTCTGGGTCAAGTCGTTCCTGAGTTACAGCACATTTGATGATTTTCGGGTTACGCCACCTGGCGGCCATATTGGAAGTTTAATCAGGCCGAAGTCTGACGTGCTTGTAAAGGTCACCTAGAAGTTTGAGAACTCTGGGTCAAGCCGTTCCTGAGTTTTAGCACTTGGTTGATTTTCAGGTTACGCCACCTGGCAGCCATATTGGATGTCCGATCGGACTGAAACTCGGTAGTTTTGAAGGTACCCCGCTAATACATGTTTATGCAAGATATGAAGATGCTCAGTGAAATAATGAGAACCTGTGGCAGGTTCGTCACTTTTGTAGAACTTTGACCTATGTGACCTTGAAACGTAGGTCAAATCAAAAACCCGTTATGTATGCTATGTATCCTATTTAGATACACCTATGATAAAAATTTGGAGACGATCCAGTCATTAGTTCAGGAGTTATTGCACTTTTTGTGTTTTTGGTTTTGGCCACCTGGAGGCCAAGCCAAGAATCGAATCGGACCGAAACTTGGCGTCATAGGTCATCTGACCTAGGGGTAGATATGTACTACGTTTCAGATCAATAGCTCCAGCGGTTACGAAACGCCCTGCTAACGGACGACGAACGACGACGACGGACACCGCAGGACGGTAAAAGCTCACGAGTGAGCTAATAAAAAGAAGATTGATAGAATTTGAAACAGAATTAAAAAACAATAGAAAAAGAATGTTGTCCTTTAATATGGTGCTGGAAGATGATAGTAGAGGTAAATTTTATACTGGACTACATTGTACTTGTGAAAACCCTAACTATCCGCATTGACTATTTAATATCAGCATCATACAACAACCAAGAAAACGAAGAAACGATGAAAGATGAAATCATTATGCTACTGACCAAACTCAGACTCAACCTCCTGCATAGAGATATGGCATACAAGACTGGCATGTCACTAGCATCCTTATCAAGAAGATTCCACTACTGGCTGAATGTGGTGTATGAAAAACTTAGGGGTGTGGTGATGTGGCCGGTTACTTATAAAACCCGAAATGAAATGGCCGAAATGATCGAAATGGCCGAAATGATCGAAACGGCCGAAACGATCGAAATAGACGAATTGACTTTACACTTAGGTGGCCTATTACGATTTTTCAAGTAAACTGAGTGCTTTAAGTCTGTAGTAGATGTACCGGTAGCAACCATGCAATAATAGGATGATAGGAACATGCATAAAATCAGGACAAAAGATACAAATTGCCGTTAGGAAAATTCTTAATGGCATTTGGCCGTTTCATTTTAACTCAGCCAGTCGCCACGCATGGCGGTGCAGTATCTTCCCACGCAGTACACTGGTTCCAGTTTTGCCGTACGTGCCGCCACCTTTACTTTTTGGCGGGAGTTTTTTTTTTAAATGAACATCATGATTGACTATACCTCAGCGATGAGGCTCACTTTATGGCTCAATATCCATACATGTAAATTACCTTTCTTCCACTAGAATGCTCCGATCATGTCAACATGGCGCTGTGGAACAACAGAGCATGCAATACAATTCCAACTTCCCTTTCGTAACATGTGGGGAATCCCATTTCAGTGCACATTTAGTTTTGTGGCTGCCGGGTAGATTGTATTAATTAGATTTTTTGAGATGTAAAATATGAAAATAAGTGAATTTTTACATTGTTAATTTGCTTTTTTCCCTATTCTTCAATCCCATTTCGATCATTTCGGCCATTTCATTCCGGGTTTTATAAGTAACTGGTGGTTACTTATAAAACCCGGAATGAAATTGCCGAAATAATCGAAATGGCCGAAATGCAACCCCAAAGTAAACGTGCACTGAAATTCCCGCAAGTTACGTGGTGGAAACAGCCGCCCCCTTCCTCAGGTGTTCAGCTTCAGACAGGTCGATCCCTCACTGTGGTGGAAACAACCACGCCCATCCTCATGTGTTCATAAATTTCTAACCCTGCCAATTGAGGGTTTTTCCTGTTTGAATATGAGCCACCAGTATACCCCCGTATAAAAATAGTCATGATGTACCTTTAAAAAACTCCTGCCAAAAGTAAAGGTGACTGGCTGAGTAAAATTGAAACGGCCCAATGCCATTAACAATTTTCCTAACGGTTCTCGTGCCGTGTCCTGATTTTATGATGCATAATGGTATCATGGCTAGTTGCATGGTCGCATGTCATGATGTAGGCCCATGCCAAACCTGCGCTACGGTACATCTACTGCAGACTTCAAGCACTCAGTTTAGGCCTACTGTGACGGCCCTTGACCGTCATTTTGAGAAGCCCGCCTGTTTAAGTTTGATGACGTCATGCAGTCGAGGCTCATTGTAGAATCGATCATGGCGCCAGTGTAGCAATTCGCGTTTCATGTCATGTCTGTAGAAAATACCATCAAATCCATGGAAATTCTGCTTCGTTCCAAATAAACTTCACTTGTTTGTTTTAATGAAGACTCCTTCCTTGTTTGATCACGGTTTTGGTTTGCCGAGCTAGCCGGGTCGTAACAAATTGGGGGCTCGACCGGGAGGAGTCTATTCGGTCAATGTCGATTGGCGCCCTGATCGATTTGCCCCACGTGCTGTGCGTACATTTATGCATTGGGCGAACACGCCGTTGTATACAGCACGTGGTTCTGATGTGCATAATTGCACTACCTTGTGTACAAGTGTAGGCCTAGCTAAGGCAAGGCTTGTAAGCCTATTTGTGTGTGTTGAGCAAAGGTTCAGCATGTGGTGTGTGAGGCGACTAGCCCACAAATTATGAATTTATGTTGAGTCATTCCACTCAAGTGGTAAGTCGTGCCGGAATAAGGCATTATTTTGGTGAGGTACTTGCCAGGATTTTGGTTGCTGACATCGAGGTATTTTTGTTTACCAACTGGTATCAGTGTAACTGGTTGAGTTATACCTGTGGTGTATTTGTCCTGGATGTAGCCTTGCTGTCTGTG
>NMRB01003620.1:0-25230 GCA_002633025.1 Notospermus geniculatus | reverse complement strand
GCACGTTTCGTAACCGCTGGAGCTATTGATCTGAAACTTGGTACATATATACCCCTAGGTCAGATGACCTATGACACCAAGTTTCAGTCTGATTCGATTCTTGGCTTGGCCTCCAGGTGGCCAAAACCAAAAACACAAAAAGTGCAATAACTCCTGAACTAATGCCTGGATCATCTCCAAATTTTTATCATGTGTATCTAATTTAGGATACATTACAATATATGTAATGGGTTTTTGATTTGACCTACTTTTCAAGGTCACGGAGGTCAAAGTTCGACAAAAGTAACGAACCTGCCACAGTTCTTAATTATTTCACCGAGAGTCTTCATATCTTGCATAAACGTGTATTAGAGGGGTACCTTCAAAAATACTGAGTTTCGGCCAAATCGAACATCCAAGATGGCCACCAGGTAGCGCAACCTGAAACTCATCCAAGTGCTATAACTCAGGAACGGCTTAACCCAGAGTGCTCAAACTTGATATTTACCTCCCTCTAGATGACCTTTACAAGCACGTCTGATTTCGGCCTGATTAAACTTCCAATATGGCCGCCAGGTGGCGTAACCCGAAAATCATCAAATGTGCTATAACTCAGCAACGACTTGACCCAGAGCGCTCAAATGTGCTATGTGGCTCCCTCTAGATGACCTTTATGTGCATGTGGAGTTTTGGCCTGACTGATCAGACATCCAATATGGCCGCCAGGTGGCATAACCCAACAATCATCATACTAAAATTTGACAAAAGTTTGTTTGTTTGTGTGTTTGTTCGCGATTTTCTCCGAGACTAATGAACGGATCGCCGCCAATCTTGGTATGCAAGTGCAGACGGGCCTGGGAAGTGTCCTTACGAAGCCCGAATTTTGATATCACTTATAGTTTTCGAGATATTAGATAATAACGAAAATAACAATGCTGTTCAGGCCTTTTGACGTCATTGTAAAGGCCATTTTCAAGTTTTTTCAGGTTTGAATTTCCCTCCTATAAAGTTTTGGACCCTTTCCCATGATTCTCATTGGGTGGGCCCTTTAGCCTCACTCTGGTGTCTCCCACCATGTTGAATTTTGTTCAGTTCACATGTTGTTTCTCAGGTTCTTGTAAGTTCTCATTTTATTCATTGGGGCAATGCCCATTATACTGAGCAAATCGTTTGGTAAGTTTAAATAATATGTATAGACTCTTTTGAACCCTTCTTTTATCATCTGTAAGGTATTTTTGCCCTGCAGGAAGGACTTTTGTGCCTCTCCTTGCAGCTAACTTCAAACCCTTATGGGTGCACCCATGCATTCAGCCCTGAGGTATGCATTGTGTATGCTGGCTATTTGAGTATACAAACTTGTAGAGGGAATTTCTCACTTTTGTGTAAGTTCCGGGGTGTTTCCCAGCTCAGGTCAATCAACCCTGGTTAGTTTGTTTACCTGTTGTGCTTAGTTTGCCTTCTCTGTACACACTGGTCTCTGGTCACTGTGTGTGTGTGTTTATGCTGTGGGTTGAGTGCACATGTTCTGGGAAATGCCTCGTAGCTATATTTGTGTCATATGTCAAGTTTTAAACTTGCCATATTTGTACCTGAATTTTAGTTTATGTATTTGTTTGTTTGTTTCAGTAAATCTGCTGCTACTTGTAAAAAGGAATTTGCTACGTTTGTTCGGGCTGCCCCAATAATGATCACAAATTGAAACGGTAAATTGAAATGAAATTGGATGAATGGTGTAGTACCCACTTGAAATTGGATTGAATGATGTATGTATTTTGTCTTTTGTGACGGACGGGACACTGTACAATATATATAATATCTAGTCAACGTATTCTGGCACGTCGAAGCCAGAACTTATTGTCATTATTGTCTATATTATCTTTGCCGAATTGTATGTGCACTGTATTGCTGTAGAATATTATAATCTACTGTTGTACATCTAGTATTGTGATGAGTCTGAATTAATTGCTTTTGCCCAGTGATGGCGTCGTTCGTATAATACTGTTACTACCTCCTTCATAATAGTAACAAAGTTACATTTTAGTCTTGGTTTGTGCACTATTTGAGGGTACATGTAGTCCATTCACAAGTGCTGTAAGATCAGTGTCGCAAAAGACCACGAACTTTTAAATAGTTTCCACTACATTACAGGGTGTTCCAGACCTAGCAGGAGAGCCGGAGTTTGTCAAGCCATTCCTCAGAAAGTGGGAATTGGAGGAAGTAGAATCCCATATGCCGGGAAGTTACGGTGCACGGATACCAGAGCAATATGAAGAACTCTGGAAGGATTTCTTCAGTGATTTTAAACTACACTTGGAAGTGAGTATTGATTGAAATGTTTTGGACGTGGTTCAGCTACATTTGGGGAGTCTATAGGTCAACTGTCTTCGTTTTATAGTAGTGGAGGTCTTCGTTTTATAGTTGGGTCTTCGTTTTATAGTAGTGGGGTCTTCGTTTTATAGTTGGGTCTTTGTTTTATAGTAGTGGGTCTTCATTTTATAGTTCAGGGTCTTCCATCTTCAGTCTTCGATCTTCAGTTTATAGACACCCGCTACATTTGGCCTGTGATATGCATGTTGGTTAATTGCTAATGTTGCCAAGTTTCGCTCAAGATCCTTATGCCTTTTATTTATTTTCTTGACTTTGTTTGCAGAATGAAAATGGTTGGCTCGGGGGAGGCAACTGCCCCCCGCCCGCTTTAAATACGGCCCTGGCAGAACTTGAAATATGTCCTTAAATCTTAACTGAGTTATCATGATTGTTTTAAAACTTTCTTAACTGAGTTATCATGATTGTTTTAAAACTTTCAGATATTTGATGTCAAACAGATAAGGATAGTCACATTGGTCGAAGAATACTTGAAGAATATGAAAAGAACAGTACGCTTTGTTGTGAAACTCGATGTCAGCTGGTACAAGTGTTCTTATTGAAATGTTCCAAACGCAGTAAGTAAAATAATTTGAACTGAGTTCCAAATGGAAGGAATGTGTAGTTCATAAGCCCACTTACAGCCTGCTTGAATGGATAGACAGCGGAAGTGGGACGACGAAATGTCGCCAGTCACCGTTGCTTAAAATCAGGGCCCATTAGCATAAAAGTGTACCAGGCCTAGTATTATATTTAGTTGGCCTTCTTCGCACAATCGAGTCAAGTACTAGAAGACTCGCTAAAATTACACAATTCCTAAGGAAAAACAAACGTGTGAAGTGTGAAGATTGTACCTGATTAGTTTCTGTTTTTTTTATGAATGAAAAGTGCAGAAGGCAATGTGGATCCCTCTCTGCTCGCCATGTGTTGATTATATTCCTCCTGCCCTGCTGGGTCCTGACTCTGACAGTTTCCTTGTCCACCCTGTTATTTTCAGGGTCCTGATTTTTCAAAAATAAAGGGCCGTATTCTAGAAGCTTCCTTACTCTAAAGTTCACATTTAGTTTTTTGGTCATATGAATAAAGACTAGCAATGCTTTTACTTCAGGCTTGTACAGCATTGCCTAGTGCATTTGGATTGCAAAATTCAAGTAAAAGCATTTACCGGTACTAACCTTTATTCATATGACCCATTATCTGCAGGGCAAAATACAAAAGGTTCAAATGGACCTTGGAGTTAAGCAGGCTTCTAGAATATGGGCCAGAGAATTGGTAGGAATATCTAATGAAGAAATAAATGTCTCATTTCAGCTGACCTTCCACAGAACAAAAGATCATGGCAGCCAAAGCAGTGGTTGTTTCTCAGTGTATTTTATAAATTATTCTAAATTAAAGCCCTGTCTTTCCGCAACCATTTTGTTTCCTTTATTTCACAATGAAGCCATATTATTATTCATGGAGTATGCGAAGCACCAATGTTAATAAAACAATGGGCTTCCTAATTAACCGTTGTACTCTCCTTACAAATGGTGTTCCTCATCCTTGGTATAAATTAGAAAAACCTACGGGAACACCATTTCATTCGAAGAAAGCTACAGGAAAACTTCATACCATCTGATACGGATCATCGTGCGTTTTGTAGATTACATTCCTGCTTCTTGTATGTTAACATCTTTCTTAATGGTAACCTTTCAATTTTGTCTGTGCCGTACGGTGACACTTTAAGTTCGACCCCTAACTCCTGCCTGGTTTCTGATAAATGGCACGTTTTCAGATGTTTGGAAGGAGTGGCCACTCCAAACATATTTCCCAATACAGACGCCAGCAAAATGCCACCTCTGGCCACATGAATGTGCACGGGTATCATGCTAGTTTGGAGATTTCGGCAAGGGGTTAAAGATAATATATCACATTTTGTTTGTTTGTCTCTAGTTTTTCTTTGTCTTATGAGTAATTTATTGGTGGCATGCTCCTCTAGAAATTCTTTTGATACCGAAACTATTCAATTCGGAGGGTTGGCATGTCCCAAAAGTCCAAAATAACATACATGTAATGTAAACATCCATGTTTACAAACATTGAATTAAACATTTTAGGCCAATTCAGTTTTTTTGGAAGTCGCTTCTTCGCGATGGACAATGCCAGGACCAAAAATCTAATTATTTTTGGTGGAAGCAATCTTGGAGGCATAGAATATATTTATTTTGCCCCTTATAAGGCCCATGGTTTAGTTTAGGACGATGAAAGTAACTTAATCAACACCAATGCCGTTGTCAAGTGCATGGTAAAAAGTCCAAGATTACATTCTTCCCCCAACGGGGCTAAGTTTTCTGTAAAGTATGAAGCTACCGCTGATTACCATGCCGTCATCTTTTCTACATTCCTTTTTATTGCTTCGACATCCCATACTTTTAAGAGCAATGATATAAAAAAATTCCCGTCATTCCTGCTTGCCTTTCCATTTTTTGTCTATTTCTCTTTACTGTAATTTCAGTGCATCCCTTGATTTGGAAGAGCAAGAGAGTTTCCTCTCACCTACAAGCGATTCACTAAGTACATGTATATGTAAATTGAATGTTTGGATATACAGGGTGTATCAGAAAAAATTAGACTCTCGAAAAAATCATCATAAAATAAACATAGAGATGAGTTTTGAAAAACTTTCTATATCCCTTTGTAGAGGTTGTGATTCTGCATCGAATGATACCAGTGTCGTTGTTTACACTTCACGTTTCAATGAGCAGGGACCGTTTGAATTTTGAAAAATTGAAGTCCTTTGCGCACGGGAATGTGAGGGTTAAAATTGAATCTGTCACAGTGAATGAGAAGTTTAGACTGAGTTTTACATACGTGCCGTAGCGTTTTTTAAATAATTAATCCCTTCACCCTCTAACCCGGAAACAAAAAGTCGCATTTCCGAGTTGATCCTCACAAAGTGTGAAGAAACGGACTTTTTTTAATGTGGCCTGACCATTTCTGGCTTGTGGCCAGTGGTGCGGATGAAAAATGGTCAGGCCACAGTAAAAAATTTATGTTTCTTCAGACTTGGTGAGGATCAGCTCAGAAATGAGACTTTTTGTTTCGGGGTTAGAGGGTGAAAGGATTAATTATTTAAAAAACGCTTCGGCACTTTAGTAAAACTGTCTAAGCTTTTTATTCACGTTGACAGATCCATTTTTAACCCTCGCATTTCCGTGCGCAAAGGACTTCAATTTTTCAAAATTCAAACGGTCCCTGCTCATTGAAACGTGAAGTGTAAACAATGACACTGGTGTCATTCGATGCAGAATCACAACCTCTACAAAGGGATATAGACAGTTTTTCAAAACACATCTCTATGTTTATTTTATGGTGATTTTTTTGAGAGTCTATTTTTTTCTGATACACCCTGTATAATGATGGATATATAATAAACAAAATTTGATTTTAGCATTATTATTATCCCATTGTCATAACAGTTACGCCATCGACAGTGTAGTATCTAACAATTTCAATTTTTCAGTTTGAAAACGACTGTCAAGAGGCAATTGATTACATTGAAGACCGGCCACCACCACTGGCAGTGCTGGAATTAATCTTAGAGGAGATGTTCGCCTCTTTGCACCCACCGCACCAGGCACCCTTTGACTGTGCCATGAGGCTCTTCAATGCGATTTTCAAAGCTGTGAAGATGAAGAAGAGAAACAAATGCACTCGGTGAGTACAAGGAGCAACATCGATCTTAGTAGTGTCTCCTTCGCTCCACTGCAACGTACTAGCATAAGCCTAGCTTTGTTTTAATCAATGGAAACTTTAATACTGATACATGAAAGTTTTGCTGCTATGTTTGCTGATACTAAGTTCTTTTGGTATTTTTTCAGACACGTTACAAGGTTCAGCCCAGTTTTACCTACAGATGAATGTAGAGAATGCCTCACGCTATGAAGAATAATCACCCAGCTTTCACTGCAACCTGCCATCTACCACGCCTCCGAATTTCCCTATATTTTTATTTTATTATTATTTCTTTTTTGTGTTTGTTTTCTCTCTCTCTCTTTCTCCTTTGCTCATTAATCGTATCATCTATAATCTCACCTTACATATATATATTTTTGTTAGCAGTATGTATCTCCCGCCAAAAGACTCTGTAAATTTATTGTACCATGTGTCCCAATAAATTATGTTGGTTACATTTATACCACCAAATAGGATGAAGGGGTTAAGGGGAGGCCTAAATACTGGTTGTGATGCAATGACTGGTGATCGACGACCGTGACATGAAATAAGGCCAAACCAATGAATTCTTCGGTAAAGAAGTAAAATGACAGGTGGCATACTGGTTCACAGGCCTTTCCATTGCATAATTTGGGACACACCCTCTTTCTTATAATTTGGGCTATTTTCACCGGCGCCACCTCTATTTTGTGTCTCAAAGTACCCTTCGGAGACTACAAAAGGCGAACATAAGAGTCTGGATTAGTCTGACCTTCTTTTTAATCCAGTTTCTTTGTGTGATGCAAGTAATTATTGAATTAATAATAAAGAATTTTAATTATTGTGAATTATCAAAATAAAATGTTTATTTTTGTCTTTTTCCAAACAACATAAGAGAGTAACCAGGACTGGTCATGCTGGTGGCAGACTAGTGGACAAGTGAGTGATACATGTACTCACTGCGTCAGCAGACACAATGCTCAATGCCAGTGCCAGTGCCAATTCCAATGCCATATTTTGAACCAACCCCGTCCCAAAACTATCTGTCGTCAGTTGTCAGTAGTGAAAATGTACTTTTTTTGTTCTGATACACCAGGTGTGGAAATAATAAATATATAAGAAATATAATCAAGCTCAAAACAAATCTATTTTAGAGTNTATTACCTATCCGTGGGTATTCTCAGGCACCTTCCTTACTATAGGGGGTAATGTTTACCTGGAACCGTGGGTAAAACTGTGGACAAGCTTACTACCAATTTACCTACGGGAATATAGGTAGTAAGCTTGTTCCCAGTTTTACCCACGGTTCCAGGTAAACATTACCTCCAATAATAAGGAAGGCGCCTGAGAATACCCACGGATTGGTAATATTGACCGGCACTTTTGAGCAAATATTACCCATTGGTGAAATTTACCCGCGGGGACTATTCCATTTTTTACAAAATAGTAATCGTCTTCCGAAACTCGCATATTTTAGACCCCTTGGTCTCTTCACTTCTTGGATCTTCTAGAAAGTGCCTGAAGAAGACCCCGATTGGGGTCGAAAATTTTAGGAGTTTCGGAACAAGACGACGTCTTTTAAAACACCCAACAAAATTGAGTTTTGTCGCAAATTTGCGCTTGGTCTCAGACGCAACTTCGTCAAATGCATTCTGTAAGTGACTCACATTTTTTCAACACCTGTAATAGTTTTCTTCATTTCCTCCCGTTGCCAAAGACAAGCCGACACGTGGCAATGCGGGGGGGGGGGGNGGGGGGGGGGGGGGGCAGTGAAACAAATCTGACTCCCAGTTTTTGAGTGTCCGCCAAGGGCACTAACATACGAGAGTGCTCAGCAGTCATTAAATTTTTTTGTTCTCATTTCCTTCCTATACAAACTTATCCTGCAAACTCGCATATTTTCTATTAGTTTTACATTCATTTTGCCTTTTTTCCAGATGATGAACTCCCAGACTTAGATCTAACTGTCTCAATCCCTACTGCACCAGAGCCAGTCTGTAGATGCCGACACTGGTGTTTTCTTCGTTTCTGTTGAAATCTTCTGATGTTTGAAACACATGCGCGTGACAAGGCAATTTACATTACTTCTTGTAAATATGACTCATTTTTGTAAATAAACACTGTATAATCTCTGCTAAATTGTAATGTTCATGATTTTTTTACTTTCATGACCCAAACTATGTATTTGAAATGAAACTTCCTGTTTTTATTTTAAATCGTAGGCCTATTTGCATTCCTAGGAATACTGTTCCCCTCACACCGGTCTAGACTAATTTTCAAGTCCAGTCAGATCACTGATTTACATTTCCCTTTACTAGACCCTTTTCCTTGGAGGACAGGGTTCCTCTTTTTTCTCTTCCACTGTCTGTTTCTAAATTTTTGTTTGTCAGGTTTTGTAGTTGCCGTTCACCTAGGCTTCCTTTCTTTACTGTTGCCCCTTCATTTCTTATTATCTTGCTCTTCATTTCTTTTTCTAGGCCTAATTTGTTATCACTTCCTCATACATTTTTGTTTAATATAAATTACTCTTACTATAGTGTTGGGGGTATTGCACTGTTAGGATAATTATACTGTTAGTTTAATTCCTCCAAGCTATATTATACAATTCCCTTCAGCCTTGTCAAGCCTTACATTCACAAATTACATTTCTGTTAGGTTGAGCAACCACCTTTTGGGGCTTGTACCGGGGTACTATTTTCTTTCCTCAATTGCTGTCAGGTCCTGTTTGGATGGGATACTTCATACCTACATTTGGGTTTCAGCTCAGTCTGGACTTGATTAATGATGGTTCGAAGGTTTTAGATTATTAAATGGCTTACACATCCTTTTCACCTTAAGCACGATTTTCTGTTTCGACGAACTCTGATGAAGATCTTGAACGATGTTTCTCGAGGTAGAAGGAATAGGCTAAGGCAACTTTTACAGTTTACTACTTGGTTCGATGTTGACGAATTAGGCAGACAGGTCATAGGCAACAAGGTAGATAAATATTTGATGGACGATGTTAAGATAGACGATGGACGATGTAGAGTCGATGTTCAGTGACGTATATAACGATGTATGTTGATGCACAGACAATGCACAGTGTAGTACAGCCGATACACAGGCGATGTAGACTAGGCCAAGGTAGTACTTTAGGGTGAAAAACTAGCTACATTTGCGGATAAATTCACGCACAAAGCGGAAGCAGGCAGCCCTTCTCAGTAATGCAAACGAGCTATATCTACAAAGTGAGTTGTAGGCCTACTCACGATACCGACAGGTTAGCATCCAACTTCGGGCGTGTCCAGCAACTCCCTTCCAGGAATGGCGGCTGGTGTCAGTTGAGTCTTGTGACTGACGGTGGTGATAGAAAATTCGGAGCGAGTGACAGGAACAACGTCGCCAACGGCAGAAGTCTCTTCTTATTCATGAATACGGCTCCATCTTCAATAACGGCAACATGGTAGACTAAAGAAAGATGAATTAACACGAACGAAAGGGCAGTCTCGGCGTATCTTGACGACGGACCAGAATACCAAACGATCTTGACCCAACGATGGCTGGTTGACTTCTGCGAGTGACCAATGCTTGTTTCGTTGGTGTCGTCATACTGACATGACTAAGCGCACCGATTCCCGGCGGGCCGCGAACGCCATCCTCAGAGACACATTCCTCCAAGACAGTTACTATTCAAATTCAACTTGAATCACTACACCGGCTCCCTTCGGAATATCAACTATGATCTTAGGCTGGCCAGCAAACTACTTCCTACCTAATAACCTTTATAGTACGGTACTTAACCTAGCTTTAATTCTACCCTACTCCTTGTTTTATATGTAACTCTCTCACCTTAGGCCTTTACTTCTTAGACCCCACAGTATTGAATTTTACGATATTTTCAAAAAGTTAGGACAGCGCACATAGAGGTCCCATAGGCTCGTGAAGGTCCCCAATATGCTTGCCTGATACCCACTTAACAGAATCAAGGCCTAGTTTCAGCACGCATCTGTAAAAATGTAGTATTACAACACTTAACAATACCGGTACTGATAAATCAATCACTTACTTCAGGCATTTTCCAGATCGTTTAAAGATAGCAAAAGTTGTACAAGAAAGGTGAAAAAACAATTTTCGACAACTACAAAAATATACGAACGTATAATACACAACCAACTCAGTACCTACTTCAACAATAATAATCTACTTTATCCAAGTCGGTATGGGTTCAGACCAATGCATTCAACAGACCTAGCAGCTGCCGAAATAGTAGATAGAGTTACAACATCACTTGATAATCGTCAAAAAAAACTGGCCATATTTTTGGATCTATCCAAGGTTTTTGATACTCTGAATCACGATATCCTCCTTTCAAAAATGATATACTATGGACTTTCTGACCAAGCCATAAAAGTTCTGCAAAATTATATGCAAAATCGTCAACAATATGTTGAGTTGAATGGAACAATCTCAAAGAATGAACTAATAACAACCGGTGTTCCGCAAGGATCCATTCTAGGCCCATTATTTTTCATTATTTACATAAACGATCTTCACTTATCAAGTAAAATCTTTCACTTTATATTATACGCTGACGATGCCACTCTTGAATGCGATTTATCAAAATTTGGTTCAGTTAACCCTGCTGAAATAAGCGACAAAATTAATAAAGAAGTTTCTGATGTTGTCAGTTGGCTTAAAGTAAATAAGTTACCTCTTAACATACAAAAAACAAAGTACATGATATTCCAGACTCAACGATCACAGCATATTCCACTAAACATATCCATTGAAGGTACACAAATAGAATGCGTTGAAAGTTTCTGTTTTTTGGGCTTAACTCTACACAAGCATCTCAGCTGGACTCTTCATACAAATGCCATTGCATTAAAAATCTCTCGGGTGATCGGGATACTTAACAATATCAAACACTACCTACCTCAGTATACACTTCTCACGATCTATCACTCCTTATTATCACCGCATTTAAATTATCAACTATTATCATGGGGTTATGATTATGCTGGTATTTTCAGATTACAGAAAAAGCCCTTATTTGTCTCACACTGAACCTTTGTTTAAACACCTCAATATTTTAAAACTCCCGGACCTCCATTCTCTCACGCAAGCAAAATTCCTTTACAAATTTTTCCATGACAAGTCACCTTGCTATTTCTCAAGAATTTTTTTTACCCCAGTTAACCAAACTCACAGCCATTCAACAAGAAAATCAAGGAAACCTAACAATCCCTCAGTGCCATTATAACTTTGCCAAGTTAACTCCCAGATACAGTGCTGTACAGTTGTTCAACTCGCTTCCAAAATGTGTATCCGACAAAAGGGGCTGTTCATTCTCATCTTAGGGATTGTCAAATCAGGCTGTTCGTGATCACCCTGACCTAAAAATGTAATGTTGGGTCATTTCAATGACCAGAAACTGACAGAAGAATCACTTTTTGTTGCTCAATGTAGGACCATTCTATTCTCTAGGTGGGGGTTGGAGGTGCCATAGGCCTATACAGTCATTGTGTTATGGTTGCATAATGTCATTTCTTGCCCATTCCTGATAATGGTGTTTTGGGTGACTTGATGTTTTCAATGCCAATATAAGGGTGCAAGGGATTATAGTGGCGTGACCTGCCCGGGGTTTGAATAGGGACTAGGAAAGTCCTAGAAGATGTTAGATAATATTGAATAATTCTTTTTGTTACGAAGCAATTTCTTAGACTTTCTTTGGCCAAAGGGTCACTGCAATGTTGTAGCTCAGAGTGCTTGCTTGAGCTATAGCCTAGAGTTTTAGTACTGCGTAGACATGGTAGTGCAGCTGTGCCAAGTTTGTGGAAGCTGGATCCGTGACAATGGAGACAGGCAATCCAATCTCATTAGACATCTTCGATTTGATTGTGACTTGCAATTGGATTTAAGATGTAAAAAACTGATGATAACCTTGGTTTCATGTGGATTATTGGAGATGTGGATTTAGAACTGATAATTCTGCTCTTGGATTACTATGTGACTACAGTTGTTTTTTATTGAGTGAATGGTGGAATACCAGCAGGCTGATAAGGTAGGACAACCTGTATCATCCCAACACTGAGTAGAAAATTGTCCCACAATTCATTATAGTTCCTTTAGATACGACTAGGTGGCGCCACAAAAATATTGTTTTAATCATAAATACCACCAATGTTATAAGACTGAAAAAAACACTAAGTGACACCATCTGGTCCTATCTAGAGGAACTACAATTAATCACTGGACAGTTTTCTACTAAAGGTTCAATTGTGTAATGAATAATGATGTATCAATTTCAGAAGCAGGTTAGGTTTATCAGCAAACTATATTGTAAGATTGCATTGTTGGGTTTTCGGGGGGGGGGGGATTTATATCAAAATGTAACATTCCCTGCCCCAATCAGTACATTCAATCAGTTTGACTAGTGCCATTGGTATTGGGCCCTGTCCAGGGGCCCTTTATGTTCACTTAGAATCAAGACCTATGGTATATAACAGTGCATAATAGGCATCAATTGCCTTTTCATTCAAGCCTAACCACCAACACTTCAGTACAATAGCCACCATTCAATGTAGGGCCTACTTCATTGAAGCAAACCATAACCCCTCAGTGAAAAAATAGTTCGATCCTATTGTCAAAGAAAAAGAGCCATGACATAAGTCACTTCATGTTATGAATCCCTATTTTTAGTAGGCCTAGGTTATTAATAGCTCACTCTCTCTTAAGCGAAGAATTTCAAAATCATTTTTTGGGGTGTTCTTGTTAATTATGATGAAAAATCTTGCATGATCAGGACCTCTAATGAGCAGCACAACCCATTTCTGAAGTAACATTTAGACTTTATGGCATTTTTGCGGGGCCTCATCACATTGATTAGCCTTTTGTTCTAGATAATGACTTATGATTGACTTGACAATTGATCCAATATTGATCATTTTCACCATAGAATCATCCCTGCAACTTTCAAATTCATAGCTTTTCTAGTTTTCCCAAGGATCACAAATCTTGGTCTCAAATGAAAATGAACAGCCCCTTTTACTCACAGTCTTTACGGTTTTATAAATTATTACAAGAATTATATAATTGAGAACTATAGTTTGAATTGTTCGATTAGACACTGTTAAATTTGCGCACGAACACGTAATTAAGAACTCACTTACTTCGACATCACTGGTTTGCATGAAAATAATTATCACTTCATTTCTGTAGGGCACGAACGTTCTTAGCGATCCTTTAGGATCTTTGTTTGTGCCTTGTAAAGATTTGTGTTGTGTTGGTCAAATTATTATATCATATCGTATCCGATCATATCATTGGAAAGAACTGCATTTCGGTGCTACACCAAAGACCCATCACACAGCATAAGACAGCAACAAGTTACATACATGGATGAAGTTCCGTTAACTTTTGATATCCCATGACACGCACGATAGAGAAGAGTGGGGCCAAGATGGTACCCATAAAGACAACCGGCCATGAAAAGTCAAGTTTTACGGTGGTGCCTGCCTGCACGGCAACTGAAAAGAAGTTGCCTCCAGTTGCCTGGAAAGAAGCTGATTTTCAAAAGACAAACGGCCCCGAAGGAAAGGTTTCCAGCGGCGTCATCATCAAAGCAAATAAAAAAGGCTGGATGAACGAAGAGATAATGAATGAGTGGTTAGACGAGGCTTACGTTAAAAGGCCAGGTGGATTCTTCCACACAACGAAATCGGTTCTCATCCTTGATTCTATGACAGCTCATCAAACAGATTCGGAAAAATCCCATCTCGCGAAGCAAAATTCAAAGAGAGCAATTACTCCGGCGGCGTAACTAATGTATGCTCATTAGATTCACCTATGGAAAATATATGGAGGTGATTCAGTCATTAGTTGGAGTTATTGCACTTTTTGGTTTTTTTTGTTTTCCACCACCTGGTGGCCAAGCTAAGAATCAAACCCGACAAAAACTTGACTCAAACTCACATTACACCTAAGCTGCGATGCCCATATGAAGGTCCTTACTCTATTGTTGGAATATTAAAGATAATATATCACGACTTCATTGTTTACGTTTAATGTTTGTAAACATTGATGTTTACATCATGTTATTTTGGACTTTTGGGACATGCCAACCCACCAAATTGAATATTTTCAGTATCAAAAGAATTTCTAGAGGGGCACGCCACCAACAAATTACTCAAGACAAAGAAAAACGAGAAATAAACAAACAAAATGTAAATAAACAATGATTTTCGTGGCCCGCGAAAAAATCTGTGATATATTATCTTTAAATGAACTGGGGCCGGTTGCACAAAAGTTAAAAATTCACATTATCTCTACCATTATCGTTAACTTTCCCTTAACATGTCGTTAGTTTTTTGGGTGTTGCACAAAAAATCATTTCCTAAAATATTCGTTAAGTTAACGAATATTTTAACTAACCTCCAAACCCTCCGTTAGTGTCTTCGTTAACTTTAACATTGTCGTTAGGGAGAAACAAAATGGCCGACAATCCTGTTGTATTTGGCTCTCTCCAGCCTGTTTTTAGGCCACCACGGCAGTATTTGCCGCGAACAAACCACCTTGAACTCTTCAATGATAAGAAGATATTCAAAAGATTCCGATTTTCGAAAGAAACCATCAATATAGTATGTGATTTGCTCCGGGACGACCTTCAAAGATCCACTGCCAGGGGCCATTCCCTCTCCGTAGAGATTCAAGTGTTGGTTGCCTTGAGGTTCTTTGCCGTGGGTGCCTTTCTCGAGGTGATAGGCGACACACTTGGCATTGACAAGGCTACAGTGTCGAGATGTGTTCATTCTGTGGCCAATTTGCTGCACAATGAGGGATTACTTCATATACACGGGCTTTGTTTCATCAAAATGTGTTGAGTGGTTGCTGAGATATCTGAAATTATCAAACTTTTGATAATTTGAGATTTTCGTGCTTTTCAGGTTATTTTGATGCCATTAGATAAAGCTAACATCAGAACACGGGTTTACAAAATTTTGGAACGGTTTTGCGTTATTTGGGCAGTAACATTGCATATTTGTCAAAATATCAAAATGTTGATATTTTTTAAAACATGCTTAACTTCTTACTGGTTTACGCTAAAAGTTCTAAAACTTCATACTTCTACGTTTTGAAGTGAGCTCTCTCTACTGATATCAACATTTTCTGCAAAACTAGAAAACTTTCAAATTATAAAATTGGGAAGAGAAGTTGGACACCTTTCGGCGCTACACAAAAGACCTCATCACACAGCATAAGATCGCCGCTGACCAAGTAACAAACATGGATGAGGTTCGGTTAACTTTTGACATCCCCATGACACGCACGATAGAGAAGAGTGGGGCCAAGATGGTACCCATAAAGCCAACCGGCCATGAAAAGTCAAGTTTTACGGTGGTGCTTGCCTACACGGCAACTGGAAAGAAATGCCTTCAAAGCTTCAAAGATTTACTCATAAAAGAGACAAACTATGATCTCGATTTAGCTTCGGCTGGTCACAGCCTCTGTATCCTTGGCCTCCCAGGTACTGGCAAGACACACCTAGTAAGTGTTATTCATGACGAATTTTGCAAGTCTGCTAAGAAAGTGGCAGCACACTGGCATGGCCAGCAGTCTGTTTTCGTCCACCTCCACTATCCACATGTGCACAGGGGTCATGGAGGGAAAACTTTCCAGGGCCGAGCTGGAGATGGCGTGGTCCGCGGGAAAGAATTTCCACAACTGACGTTCTCATCATTGATGAAATTTCTATGATTAGCCGTAATATGTTAGAAAAGACAGAGCTTATATGCCGGATTTTGAGGGACAGTCAAATGGTATTTGGAGGACTACATGTTATTGTTTCGGGGGATTACCTCCAGCTGCCCCCTGTATCCAACAATAAAAAGTATTCGGTGACAATGGAGAATATTGCTTCGCATCCCCCGTTTGGGATCTTTGTTTTGTCCTCAGGACAAACAACCTTTCATTTGTTCTCGATGTATCCTCAAAACCTCGGAAAATTTTCACATTCTTGATGGTGGATAAGAGGGAATGTACTGTGTTTTGGCTGAAAGCAATTTTGGAGGGAATATCTAAATAGTGCAAGTCGATACTTTCTCAAAGGCCTCTACAATATAACTGCATTCATGCTGAAATATATGTCGAACAGGTTTACATACGAAAAAGAAATTTCAAGTTCGGTCAAATTTGTGAAAGGCCGTAGCACAATGGATGCCTTCGAATGCCAACTTCTTGGGTCATGAAACCCATGAAAAAAGCCACTGGCAATGGCTTTTTCATGGGGTTCATGGCCCAATAAGAATTGACAACATTTTCCATACTCTAGCAATCATAAACAATGATTGTGTATCATTGCTGGAGTATGGAAATTTTGCCAATTCTTCTTCCCAGTGTTCAACTGAAAATATCGAAGTAGTTTTGATTTGTGGGTGAGAGGACGTGGCATTCGAAGGCATCCAATGTGCTTTCACCCTTATATAGAGTTATTGCACTCAAGAATTGAGACGGTTCAAACATGACTTTTGTTGTGATATCTTGGAGAAATTCCTCCAAATTGTGTTATGTTCTTGTTCATGTGTATAGACCAATTGGTCAAATGGAAGTTACACTTAGTTACACTTTCTTCAGAAACACTTCATCAACACTTCATCACGCCCGGGGCCAAGTTGAACGGGGCTAATAAACCAGCACGGAGAAGTCGAAAGGATGCTTGCTCCACTTCGTGAAATTTCATCTGCAACATATGACATCATGCAGAAGGTGTAGTAAATTTGATAATTTATCAGAATGTTACCTAAGTTGTTTCGCACATAATGAATTGATTTTGTGTCTTCATTTTGTAAAATTTGATGTGCAACTAATGTTTGTAATATTTCAAACACAAATGACTCATTTGTAGTTATGAAATTAATACTTTATGTCATGTTGTAGGTTGCTTCCTCAATCCAAGGACAGTTGATGAAAGATGATGAGGACAAGGCCGACCTTTAGGCTGTAAGAAACTGTTGACAAGCTAATCGTTTAAAATAGCTGAGCTAGAAGGCAAATTGTCATCAACAGAAGAAGACGTTGAAGTCATCACAGATGAATTAAGTACAAAGCATGTTGGTTTTAACTCACTCACAATACATTTTAATTTGTGGAATCGACAAGGTAAAACAAACCTGATATTCTAATAGTGTTTGTCTTGGCTGGTCGTTTGCCCGTTTTAAACCAGCGACTATTTGTGCTTGTATTAAAATATTTACAATTGCTGATCATTTGGTTTTGTGTTCATGAATGCTTTTATGTTTCCAGCTAAAGCAACTGAGTGGTGAAATCGTCAAATTTGAAGAAATGGTGACAATGGGAGTGTGCTCCATTGACAAAGATGAACCTCTTAAATACCTTTTTTTTGGATGACATCATAGATTCCTTCTCAAGCTCATGCCCTCTAATGCACTCCTTCTTTGAGGCTTTGGTTATAAGTTACTCCACGACACGGAACAAATCAGCCGGTAGGTGGTGACATGTTGCATAATGTACTATAAAGATTATAATTTCCTAGATTGTCAAATACCATGCTACCACCATAATTCCACATTATTGCACAAACGATGGGTGTCTTTTGTATCTGTATTACATTCATTTCGTTCATTCATTAATTGACATTAATTCATTCCTTTAAGCAAAACAATCAGCCAGAAGTAAAATGAAGATGTCACTACCCCTAATCACTGCTCGAGCTAAGTATTCAAAGGGCAATGGCTGATTTTTCTTTTCTGGTGGACGTCTTGATGTTCGGCTTGGGAGCTGGGAAAACTGTTATCAGATTCTTGGAGTCTATTGGTTTAACCAAATCCTACGACACATAGTAAGTTACGTTTGATATATCATTTTAAGAACATTTGTTTTAATTAGTTTAATTTCAAATTATTATCTTTCTAATGGTTGGATGTCAGTTTTCACTTCTGGTGTGGTATATTTCACATGATTAAACCACACTTATAGAATATCGATGACTGTTTTCATAAATGAAGTACATGTAGATTTTATCTTCTTATATAGTGTGGTTGGAGTTTATCTCTAATTAATTCCATTACCAAAATAAAACATGTCTTAAAACTGCTAATCATGCCTGGTGCTACAGAACAAGAAATATTGTTCCGAGAGGCGGCGTTGGGGGTGGGGTGGGGTGGGGGTGTTCGAACTCGAACAATAACTGAGTTAAAACAACAATCTACCCAGGGCCCAGCCGAATATGCAGAACGACTGGTCCAGGTGCCGGTCACCTGTAGCTACGGGGGATGAGATTCGATTTTAGCCCCCTCGACCGAAGAAGAATTGGACTTTGATTTTGATTTGGACTTTTTGGACGACATGCCGAAATGAGGACTAGAATGTTTTGTTTTTTTTTCATTTTAGGAAAAGAACTGGTTAATAATGTTAATAAAATTGTATTGAAAACAACAAGTTGTTTCGTGGTTTTGACGTACTCGGAAAATAAGGTACTGGCACTATGATCAATTATTCGAGCTTTAGGTAACAAATGACCATACTGTGAAATGTGACGTCTACCCCTGTACAATGTATATTCAATAAATGTGTCATCAGCGCGATTTTACCATACGCAGAGATATCCCGGTCGTTATAATTCATCTTTTGGAATCTGCGTAAATTGTAATTTGTGAGTGTCTCAATTCCCGCCTACAGATTATCATTATAATTATCAGTCGTTTCTTGATAACAGTAAGGTACAGCTGCAACTGGGGACTGGCACGCAAAGCAAGCAAGGACCAGACATTGGTTTCAACACAGGCATGGGAACGGTAGTAGGAAACGGTAAAGGAAGAGCGAGAGGCCGCAGGACAAAGCCCTATATCGCTATTGCTCGATATTTTTGGTTGAACACTCTGTCGAAAGATGTGAGAACTTTGTGAGAACTTGTAGGAAGAGAAGAGAAGCAGAGAAGCTCTCAACGGATAATGGATCGCAGTTTACCTCACGATTTCTGCCAAAGGCTGTGTGTCATCATTTGGGGGGGGGGGACTATCCACAAAACCATGTACCTGTACCATCGACAAGTGAACTCTGTAGAACAGGTAGTCTAAATCAGGATTTAAAACCTACGATAACGAGTTATGTGTCGGAAGGCGATCACCAATCACGGGACACTCATTTGGCGGAATTTTATCTGGCCATAAATTCAGCAGAGAATGGCACTATCGGCTGTAGTCTGGCGGAGCTAATGTTGGCAAGAGAGGTTAAGAATCCGATTTATAACACTCTCTTCAACGGTAGAGAGATAATCAGCACATGAGTTGTGGAGAAGTGTGAACTGGAGAGGCAGAAAAGCAAGGGGTCGGCGGATATTCCTGAGAAGGACTATCACAAACGTACTGGTAGGAGGAACCCAGAGATCAATGTTGATGATTTGTTGTTGTTGTTACCGAAAACACACCATTTGTCAAATGCTGCGACGATGGTTTCGCCTTCAACGGTTCCCTCAAGAGACTGCACGCTCGCTGCGAGTAAAAATGGTTTTGAGAACCTACAGTCAGCCGCTACCGTGGTCGTTTTCCTTTGAACCCGGGCTGGAATACCGTGGAAGACCATCGAAGATCGAAGTATTCCCAACAAAAAGGAAGGAAGTGACCACTTTCATTGAAGAGAACAGTTACGCAGCACACGAAAAGCGGAGGACAACAACAGCAACTTGTGGTGTTGCCCTGCCAGAAATAAGACAGCACTTATTGGAAAGAGTTCCTGGATTACAGCAATCGGGTATCAGCAAAGACACAATCCATCGACTAATGGTTTCCCCCGTTCCGGTTCTGTTGCATCCAAACGGTACAAGGGCCTTATCCAAGCAAGAGTGCTATCAAAGCGGAATGATCTGTTGAACAAAAAGCATGTAGATCTGCAGTATTGTCGTGCAGAGGTAAAAATGTTTAGGAAACTATTTCAGGACTTTTCCCACGTAAGTCCCATTACATCTTCCGACGACATGAATAATGTAAATGTTGGGAGTCAGGCAAGCTCTTCGTCGTAAATGGCTGGTGATAACGTTGGAACAGGCAGTTTCCGTCTCCTCCGACAGTGGCAGGGCGAAATCGTCGCATACCGGTTGGTTGACGGTAAGTTTCGATGATGTCCTTGGCAGTTCAGTCGATGTGGGGGGCGAGTCGTCTTTTTTTCTTCTTCTGGTTCTGAATATTACGGATATTTTTAATGACTTTACACAAAGAAATCCATCAAATAACCATGATCGTGACCAGTATTTTTTTCAAGTACGAGAAGATATTACGTGAAGTTAAAACTCCAACAGCAACGGTACCTAAAATTGACCACGACTGTCTTCCGTCAGGATGAATTGAAGAACAGCTCCGTTTGAGGCAAGGTACAACTAATGACAGCAAAGACCTCAGCCTACGAAGCGTCCAAGCAATACGCACACATGTTTATGAACATTATTCAAAATTGGGTAGTCCTGTGGACATCAGGAATGAATGTTTTAACAATGTGTGTCATCAGTTCACCTTCAAATTGAAGGCTGAATGAAGAAATTGAGGTGCGCGTTCATCAGAAACTTATTGGCATTTACGCCAGAGAGGACATTTTGATCGTATCTCCACACCTGACCAAAGCCTGCCTGAGTGTCACCAAGGAAGCCTCTCCCCCAGAGTCCAACAACTTCCTGCCTTCCAGCCCAGAGTCCAATGACACCCAGCCTTCCAGCCCTGAGCCGTAGACGTGCCCGACGATGACTTTTCTTCCTGCTCTGAGCTTCAAGAATTGCCCGCCGATGATGTGCCTGTCTTGCCCTGCCATGAGTGCCACCCAAAGCCTGGGAAACCCCTAAAAGCCTTAATGCAACCTGGAAAGGTTTTAACCAAAGTGTGTAACACCACCGACCTGCTCGCCGACATCCACAGGGATGGAAAGAAAACTGCTACTTCGTCATAGACAACGAGGACAACATCCAACGAGGCCAAGGTGGCCATAAGAGTTTGTTCACGGACGACTGCGGATTGTGGGATTCGTTCAGGAATTCACTTCGTCTCACTTTGCCCCAGACACCACCCTCCACCTGTTGCTCCAATTGACGTCGATTCCTTGGATAGCTGGGTGGAGGATCCCACGAGAGAGGAGGTTAGAGACCACGTGACTGGAGTTCCAGCACATGACGATCAACAGGAGAACGATGTCCCATCACATTTAGATGACGATCACCAGGCTAACGATGTCCCACCACATTCGGATGACAACCAACACGCGAAATTGCATAACTATGCAATGCACAACTACAGTCAACTACCGACAACTGACGTTTATTATGGCGGAGAAAGGTAATGACGGCAGCGGTGAGACAGCGACGGGGGTCCCACGAAAGAGAACGAGGGTGGCAACTGAGCAAAAGTGGTGGAGAAAGGTAATGACGGCAGCGGTGAGACAGCGACGGGGGTCTGACGCAAAGATAGAAAGATACATATGTCTTCACCTTTGTATGGGAAACATCTCACCTGTTTCATGAAGTGTGACATTTCCACCGTGAACGGCGATATCGGTGAACTTGTGTCGTCTGACACCAGAAATTCAGAGGTTTCTGATTCAGAGGTCAGTGTCGGGGATCTGGACTGTAGAACGCCAGACAGGGGTCTGGACTGCAGAACGCCAGACAGGGGCACCCCGAATCACTGCGACACAGATGTCAGTGTCGGTGGTCATGCTCTACCAGAGAGTATGAAATCTACAAATGGGGGATTTTTGGATGTTCACGAATTACTGAATATCATTGATACCGCCAATGAATGCACTTTTAACACCTTCGGGTAAAAAAGAGAATGTCTATTTCCTGATAGACAATACCGCCAATGTCACAAGACGCAATCGGCGACAAAAAAGTGACTTCGCGGATGACTGTGGAGTCTGGAGAAGTGGGTCATCTTCCAGTAAGAAGACAGAATTCGTGAAAAGACGCGATCATTATGAGTTTGTGGTCAAGCAGGGTGGTAAATACGGTACGAGAAAAAACGGCTTTACGGCACTCAGTCTCCAACCGGCACCTGAGGATATAATTGTCCTGAGACGGTTCTATGCTACCTTACAACGGGATGAGAAATACAAAAAGAGGGTTTCTTGGCTGGAGCCCGGCCAACCGATTGCAGTTGTGGAATACATAGGGACGTTTCCCTGCAAGGACAGTTACCACGGTGACAGTAAAAAGGCGGCAGGCGAGTATGTGCGAAAGTTAGCACAGACATTTTCGAATATAAGACAAGAAATTGCAGAAGGCAAGTTGCCTCGGGAGGTGATGCAAGATTTGTTGTTGGACGAATCAGCTTCAGCACCATGTGATGTAGACTCGGGACCCAGTTGTTGTGTCGCTCCGGCCGCCGCACTACACTCCACAAACGACTGATCAAAAATCAAAATCAGCGGCTAGCGTACCGACAACAACAACGGATGTGAATGAGTTCAGCCAATCAGAAACTGCGTCTTCAACGGCCGTCGTCTGCTCGTTGCAAGATTCAAATCAGCTGATTATATCGGAACTTTCTTCGAGGCCAAGAACGGTATCCTGGTACCTAAGTTCGATGCTGTGTGCGATAAGCAGTACTTACGGATAAAAAAAATATCCTGCTAGTGACTTTGAAAAGATTCTAGACGGGCGAGAGGCTCTGGTAAATTTCATCAATAACAACCAATCACAAGTGTGCCAGATTTCCCCTAGTAGATTGCTTTCGGGCGATTTCATTGGTCGAGATGCCCGTTGTTGTTGTCGGTACGCTAGCCGCTGATTTTGCAGCTTGCTTTCCCAGTCGTTTGTGGAGTGTAGTGCGGCGGCCGGAGCGACACAACGACTGGGTCCCGAGTCTACATGTGATGTGAAGCAAGTGCAGAACATAAAGTACAGGGATACTGTTCAAAAATGAATAGGAGGCCGGATTGATAACCCATCGGCAGAGGGATTGATCATGGGCATCAATGGATGCAATGAACACCCATTCCTCCAAGATGTGGTTGGTAGGAAAATGAAAGCACCAGGGTGATGATAATAGGATAAAGCCTGGTGGCAAGACTTGCCAAATTTCCCTCAAGTTTCCAAGTAGAGAAGACTGCCGGAAAGGTCAAGACAGTTGGCTTTCCCGGGCTGAGGGCAGAAGATACTTACAAGAAAATCCGAGAACAAGTTCGTGCCTTCAAGCCAGATATCATCATTGCCCAAGTCCGGAAGATGTGGCTAAATACATCGTAGATCTAGCGTTTGATTTAAAGGAAACGTACCAAATAAAGATCTTCATGGTGACAAGTATTTTAAAGCGTTACAGTATTCGGCAAGACAAGGCATTGAAGTTCGGAATTAAAGAAGATTCCTTCCACGTCAAAGCTAACCGATTAAATAAATTACTAGAAAGGGCACAAGGGATGGACAACACAGGGTTCTTCAACTATTGGTCGCTGAGAAAATTAGACAGAAGACAGTTTGTCAGAAGACAGTTTGTATCTGAAGATGGTGTTCACCTAAACATAGACATAAAAGGGAAATGAGAGGGGCAATTTTTGCAGTGCTGTAGACTGTATCAGTAAGAAGAAACTCATTAAAAGGGCCCTTTTCAGGGCCAAAAATACTAAAAAGAGGCACTACCTGCAGGCGTGTTTTGTTCATTTAAGATTGCGATTTCGGTGAAAATCTGAGCTGCCCAGACATGGTTACAATCATAGGCCTACCCTCACACTATTTCTCCGCCCAGACACCCTAAATCGCACAAGAACTCCACGAACTATGTTTAAAAGTCTAAGTGCAGCCAAATCATTGTCGTGGCTCGATGTTTCGTGTTTGTACGATGTTCCAAACCTTAACTGACCACATGGTGCACGTTTTCGTGACCGGAAATTTCAGAGTGTTCGAGTAGGAGTTTCCGACTTTTGACACGAAATTCGAACTCGGCTACCTCAAAAACCCCTAGGAGAATGTTTTTAGTTTAAATTCGTCTATTTCGATAAAAAAGGGAAAGGATTGAGCTTAACTGACTGGGTGCAGTCACTGGCGAACATTTTCACGAGTAGTCAAGAGTGCCGCATCCATCGATTACACTCTTAGCCAAAAATGTTCTTGAAGGGTTCTGCAATAAGGGAGAATTTGTCATCACTTGCCACCAACCCTGAGTGTTATTGTGAAGAGGTTGTGAATTTGAAGTGCTACGAGTTGCGGAGATGGAACAGTGTGAATCTGTTGATGATTTGGACACGAGAAATCTAAATCAAAGGCCTGTCGAGCTGGTACATGTAAACCAGTTAATTGAATTGACAACTACACTAGGGCAATTGGTATTGGATGCGTGCTGTGGAACTGGTGAGTATGGATAGCAAAAATGGTAAACAAACTAGAAGCCTGGGCCCGTATTCATAAAACCCTGCTAGGCTTAGTTGCCTGCTAAAGTGCCTAGTTTGTACAGGCCAATGTACACAACTAGCATAGCAGCCAACTAAGCTAGCAAGGTTTTATGAATATGGGCCCTGGAATTGAATTCAAAAGATGTTGACAGGACTCCAGCTTCTCTTGGATTTATACCAATAAAATTATACATGTACATGTACATGAAAAATCGAGTGGCCAGTGTCTTTGGTTTATGGTATGGTATTGTTATGTGTTAAATTATATTTTGATGATAAAGGAATACAGTCCACATTTTTGGTTTCGTTGTTAAATTGTTTATTTCACATAATCTGCAGCTCATATGCTCAAAATTTATTTCTTTCAGGAACATTGGGACTTGCATGCATGAAGAGCGCCAGGCAGTGTGTTTCGGTTGAAATGAATGAAGTGATTTACAAGACGGCGATTTCACGGTTGGCAAGAGAGACAAGTACTTAATTGAATGTACATGAACTAACTAAACGAAGGCCTAAAGGGCTTATGCTGTGCTTAGATGCCTCGCTTCTAGAGGCCCTTTGATGCCCACCCTTTTGATTCATTAATAAGTTGCATACATTCTTGGTACATGTACATGTACTTATATATTCTTCATATGTTTGAATGGTTTTAGGTGTATATATTCATTCCTGTTTATTTATTCCTACAGAACAGAACTGGGTTATCTACCTATTTGTATATATAGTTGTATATATCATATCATTATGATTATGTATGTTTAATATGAGCTTGTTGTCAAAAGCTCATAATAAAATACACAAATCTATTTTTTCTCTTTCGCACAAGTATTTT
>NMRB01003619.1:33166-57486 GCA_002633025.1 Notospermus geniculatus | reverse complement strand
GGTGAATTTCTTTGTTATTGATTATGTAATGTAATTAAGCTGTAATTCTTGGGACTTTGCTCATTTTCTGTTTCTATAAAGCACGGTGATCATATTGGGCCATAAAAACAGTCAACTGGAGGTGTCTTTATTGCTTTTCTCATAGGGGCCTCAATTCAAGCAATATGAAAATGTCAAACGATGGCGTGCCCTTAACAATGCCGTATTGTGTGTTTTTGGCACGCTGTTTGCCTGAACCCGAATTTCTTACATGAGGAGAAATTCAGAGTCGGACCGCCTGTGACGTCAGCAGCTTCGCTATCTGGCCGCTGCGCGGCGTTTCGGGTCCTTTGCGTCGAGATCAGTACAGGTGTAATGACTCAGAATGCCTCCCCATCTTATTGCCCGACCGGGCATTCATAATCACAAATTTCTGTTTTTCATTGCCCGGGGGGCAAGGAAAAATAGACTAAGTCCCGTTTTTTATTGCCCCCCTGGGGCAGCTAAAATCAACTCCGTTTCCAAGAAAATTGATCATTAATGCCCCCCTGTTCAGTGGTGATCTATGTATGCCTATGAGTCGCGTCATTGGAAGGAAAGTTACGATTGGCTGCCAGCTCGCCCCGTGGCCGAGTGGGCTAAGGCATTGTACAGATCGCTGATTTCTTTCTTTCCAGGTTTGGGTAGATCGATCCCCAGCACGGGACTTTCATCTTTCTCGTTCTTCTCCTTGTACTGTATCAATGCAATGCACATGCTAATTAATGTATACATGTATGTATCTCAGTATTCTTTCCACTACTTCGCCACGACTGTTTCTTGTGTTACTAAGATTATTTTGTTTCGTTTTTTTAATATTAATTTTTGGTCAATAATTGATGAACAGAGAAAGCCTATTTTAATTTCCTTCGCAATCAATAATTCGAACAATAGGGAATTTAAGAAATCAAACGATAAACGTTAACTTTACGACATCGTTACTTTTCATACTGCGAATTCACCAGATTACACATACATGTATATATTACATATGACATTTTCGGAAAAAGGCGTTGTCGTAAAGTTAACTTTTTTTCGTTTGGTTTCTTGAACTCCCTATTAAGAGTAGCGAAACTCTGTGCTGTATTAACGTGGTGCGTCTCCTCTGCATAGCTGTCATACCCACAGGGACCTGACGCGATACAGTAGGGTTGGGTTACGGTACGGCAAAAATAGATGAGCGAGTTATCTATTTTTGGTTAGGGTTATCACCGTAATTAGGGTAAGTGGGTTAGAGTTGTCACCGTAATTGGGGTTAGGGTTGTCACCGTAATTAGGGTTAGGGGGTTAGGGGATAACCAACCATACTGCCTCGCGTCCACCCAAGCCACTGTGGCGATTTTGGGTATGAGATATCAGGCTATTTTTAGCACTTTATTGTTTACGTCAGATCAGCTGATGTGAAGCATTGTGTGTAACGTAGTGTATTAAGTACAGTGTACATTTTACATTGGAAACTGTGTAGAAAGATCGTGGGGCTGGCTTCGGAATCCTTTGTGCGGTTTGATGAAATACTGTGAAGAGTTGAATTGAGTCGATGATAGAAATAGGCCTGATGAGTTCCTAGAAAACATTGGTTTAGATTTAAAATTCCTACAGATTCTGAGTGGTTTTTAGGCCTAGCAGCTACGGCCGCCATCTTGGTTAGAATTTCGGCAAATCTTGAGACAAGTTTGGGTTAATAACTCAACTTCCTGCAGATCGATTTTATTGATGAGTTAGACATGAATTCTGATGTTATTTAGCTTTTGAATCGTTATGGTGATGTTTGATGATGATGCCTTGGGAACTGTAGAATAGACCATTTTGTTGACGTGTCCGATTCCCAAATTGGTGATGCGTCGGTCGGAATTCTGGCACTGTGCCACGCCCTACGTCAGTCGCAGAAACAGTGAATTATCTCAGAAATTCTACGCTAGAATTCCGCCAAATTTGGATATGTGATTAAGTAATGCTAGTTCTATAAAAGATTCTGTTGTCAAACCTCTTGGAATCCTGCAAGGTCATAGTAGAATTCATAAGAATTCCACTGGAATTCTTTTCATGCGTTTTTGCCGTTTCGCAAATGGAGTTTAACGTTAGCCCGGCAAGAATTCCGTTAGGGTCAAAGTTTTTCATTTCGCATTTAAAAAATTCTGTGTCGGCAACTTTTTGTATAACTTAGTGAGTGAAATCTAGATTATCTCAGCTTTCTATTGGAGTTCTCAGAACTACTGGAATCCTAGAGAGAATTTTTATATTGCATGTTGAAGTTGGAGTTGTAGCAGAATTCTAGTTCACTTGTGAGAATTCTTCAGGCCACATGGTACATTTCCGAGCATCTCATTGGCTACTGTCACTCTGTCGCGACGTCAAAAAGGTATAAATAGAGCGCCGTTGCCACAGTTTGGCATTCTACGTCTCACTCTCACGGCGTCAACATCTAATCTGTTTGAGGCTTGCGTCACTGGCAGAATTCTGGAATTCGCGTCATTGGAAATGACGTTATGACGCTACTTGGCCGCTGAAGAATTCCGGCGAATTCTATGAGCGGAGAATCCTACCTTGAAGGAAGGAATTCTGAGAATGATTCCATCACTATATGAGCATATGATGAACTGAAAGCTGAACTGCGAATTCTTTACATTTAATTGAAAGCAGCCATGAGATGGAGGAAATTTGGCATGACACTTGGCACTGATAAATCATAGATGTTATCCATGGAATTTCATTATTATTATTGAACATTACAATTTTAGTTAGTTTTGGAAAGGAGTCTTGCTTCTTGATTGAACTTTAACAACGAATCCCAGAATTATTTGTAGCGTCGCCCCTTGGAAGCCTTTACGCCACGACTACCATAAGTGAGGAACGTGTCAGAGATTTAATATCACTGCATAGGGTATATAAGATCCACTTCGAGAGGAAGACAGCATTAGAAGAGATTATCGTGCATTTCCGCCAGGGTAATCATCACGTCAGAAGAGATTATCGTGCATTTCCGCCAAGATAATCATTACAGCACAGACAGGCCAAAGAATACGACAAGCCCATGATGATCTCTTCAAGCCTGAATACCGCCCAGGGTATTCTTCTGATCTCATAACCCTATAGCAGTGAAATTCGAGATTTCCAGCAGACAATCTGGTTATCTCGGGAGCATTGGACTTTGAGTAGAACTCGCTACCCGTGTTATGAAATGAGAGCCTGTGAAAATCGCTACACCACTGTGGTCATACATTTATACCAATCACGATTTGGGATGACTAAATGGTTGAAAAAAATACATGCGTGAAGGCCTAACTGTCAGATATTTATCATTCTGCATAATGCATCGTGTAGAAATCGCTAACCTCTTCCTACACTCTGCAGCAAGCAGCCAGATTCCGTGTTCAACGCTTTGGGATTTTCTCGTGCGACCAATCAGAAGCCTCGGTTCTCGCGATAATTTATTCAATACAAGTACGCCGTTCAACGTCATAGCGAACAACACTAACCTGTTGGTGCATAATTGACTTCCCACTGCCAGTCCTACAACAGACTAACAAATAATCTCCATCGAATATTGCCTTCGCGGCTTCTTTTCGAGTACTTTTAAGTCCTTCCACGGACACTTTGCATTCGAATCAAGTTTCATCGTGCCCGCCATCTTGTCATCACCGATGCAAGCTTTGCCGTGATTGGTTGCTATTTTTGGGACCGCGGAAATCCTTGAACACGGAATGTGGTTTGCTTGCGTGAAGGTCAAGGGAGGAGAAGCCGAGTCTTGACCTGAACTCAGTGAAGATGATATTTATAGGTGTCAGTGGAAAAGAATAATTGAAATCCGATTAAAAAATAATGAGAAACACTATAAGTTATTGCAAAATAACGATTCTTGTACGAGTAGGACAAGTACCTAACAATAGCATAACAATGATAACAACAAGGGTAGACAGCCGAGCATGTGCATAGCATTAGTATAGTACAATGAAAACGACGAGAAAGAAAGTCCTGTGCTGGGGATCGATCTACCTAAACCTGGAAAGAAAGAAATCATTAGTACAACGCCTTAGCCCACTCGGCCACAGAGCGAGCTGGCAGCAGGCCGAAAATTTCAAATGAACCGAACCTCCACGTAAGCCTAATATAGCTGTATGAAATAGACTCGAGGAGGCATTCACAGACGGGGGGGGGGCAGTCATAATCATTATAGTTGTAATGCCGCTCATTGCCCCCCTAACAAGAATGCCCGGGGAGNGTTTGTCATTGCCTCCCCGGGCATTCCTGTTAGGGGGGCAATGATAAATATTACACCGGGACAACCTCCACAGTTGATAATTGATGTCTATTGGGAATAGCTGACCAATAGGCCTACGGAAAGAGCCTAGGCCTAGTTACGCTGATGGTGTCCGTTCACAACTGACCACAATTGCTTTTATTCTGGGGCCGTATGCATAAAACATCCTAAGTGTAAAATTTCCCTTATAGTGCAGTGGCAAGACCTCAAAAAGGGCTCTAGATAACGAGACACCCCTCCACCCTGTAGAACAAAATGAAACCTGTTTTAAATGAAGGGCATGGGTGTCTGTCAACAGATTTTTGGGTGTGTACGCATTTTAGGTGTGTACAAGGGTATGTATTAACCCCTTGTTTGCCAAAACTTTGGAAATTTCTACGGTTTGTCTTGCAAGACCTTGGGTCAGTTCTGAGTAAGAATTTTGAAGACATTTCTCATATTGTCCTGGTTTTTGTTCATGAGACATCTGAAGGGATGCACAAATGTGAAAATAGTGCCATATTAACCCTATTATGTCATCATTTTAACCCCTTATAACCCGAACGTTGATGTTTTTTAGGACATCCATTGACTTCTTTTTCTATTTTCTACTGCCAAAATGGGTAGATCTTAATGAAAACTAATCCAATTCAGGATTTGGATGTCCTTTCTTGAAATATTGGGTGTTGGAGGAGCTAAAATGAGGACAAATACACATATTAACCCTTTATGTTCAAGCAGCCATATATGCTCCGAAACACAATTTTATCGCTTTTTCCGTTAATTTGGGAAGAAATACCATTAGGTTCATCATTTTACAAGGTCGTTGATGCAAAAATGCTATCAAAAGAGAGATTTTGTGATAATATCTTGCAAAGCCTTCAGACCAGGCAGCTATTAACCCTTCGTGGGCGATTTTTCACATCACCTATGAGACAAACCATCTGCCACAATATCACCCCCAGTGACCTGAGCCATGGAACACAGCCCAGAAAGACTATATTGCAAGTTAGAATGACTAGCATCAGACATAGACCCATCTGTTGTTTCCTTAAACCCATGTAAACGTCACACTGCCTTATTTTTCTACATGGTCCTCATTCATGCACATTAGTTCTAGTCCTTCACACTATAGAATCGATTGACTGAACATTTGGAAAGTCTTCGCAGCGACAGAGTTGAATGCATTTTCGCCCTGCAAGAACACATTTACACTTTGTACGATCTTTGTAGTTGCTTTCCTTGCATTGGCAGTATTATGAGTCAGTTCTCTTACTTTCGCTTGCGCCAAATCCTGATTGAACATGATGCAACGCGTTGTAAAACAGCCATGGGTCATCCAACTGTTGTTTGGGAACATTGCTGTGACACCAGATAAACTGGTACCTGGCCCGTGAAGCATGCTGCTTAAATGCATCTTCGGTGGGGCAGCTGGGTGGCTGCATGGTATATCAGTTATTGTCCCAATTTAGCGCAGCTTGCAAGTGTTCTTGCACTTTCTCGCCTTCTTGCAGTAGATGGGCAAGACTAGTTTCCTGGCAGCTATACAATCCACTCATCTAACAAGCAGTCACTGTCAAACCCGAGGCCTGAACTCACAGAACCAGACATCTTCAAAAGAACATAGCATGACATTTTCCTTCCAATGCCAAACATTGAGTTTGTGGGACTGCACACCCTCTGGGTATGGACGGATGGCAGCCCCATACCTCTTCCATGTTGCCGGACCCTTGAGGAAGACGGAAGTGCGTCAAATAAGCTTGAATCAGTATCTGATGAGATTCTGGAGTTACCAATACCTAATGGAAGTGGGATGCTAACTCAGCATACATTGTTGATGGTATGGCAGTAACACAAGCTTTAAAGGAGGATTCAAAACCTTCATCAATTTGACTGACGTCATTGCCAGAAGGTTGATTAGGCTGATAATCCTGCCGCAAACTGGAGCTGTCTGCTGAGCAAAAAGTTATTCGAGACCGTTTGCTCAGCAGATAGTTCGCGTGTGCGCGTATTTTCGGTGAGTTTTCTGCCTCGCGATGCAGAAAACTCACGCAGAAATACGCGCACACGCGAGCTATCTGCTGAGCGAACTGTATTGTCTGACTTTGTGCTCAGCAGATAGCTCCAGTGTGAGGCAGGCTTACATGTATCAAGCTAGAGAAGTCATGTTATTAGTTTTATTAGTCAGTGCCAGCCAAACCCACCTTCAAGGGAACAGGACCGACCGCACAGAAAGTCCGATAATCAGTGCTACCGGCGCCTATCTGCAGGTAGTTATAACGCATATTCCCATTAACTAAAACACTGATTGGCACCGAAAGCCACAATCGGACTTTCTTTACGGTCAGTCGAGAATAGTGCCAAGTTTCAGACAGTTCTTGAAAGGGGCAATTCTACACTTGTAGAATTGACCAGTTCATACCTGGTGGCAAATATCATGGACAACATTCCAACAGACAAGTCAGTTGTCATTGCACTAGGGGTTTCCAAGATGTAGAAAACGTGGTCAGGGTGTCTTAGTGAGGAAATGGAAGATTTAGTACAACACTTCAGCAACCAGGAAAAGACAGATACCAGGGTGAATCTGCATGCATTGAACACAGGCGGCCGAAGTTTTGTCACAAAATAGGGTAAAATGTACGTTAGGAGTAGTGGTAGGACTACCACCCCTAACGCACATTTTACCCTATTTTGTGACAAAACTTCGGCCGCCTGTGGTTGATATGAAGTTTTCATGCGTGCTGGCAAGTATAACAAGAGAGCGGTTTACACCCTATTCACGCTCTCTGGCATCAAAGCTGGGTAAAAACAAGAGTGTCGGTGTCTGCCATCCGTCTTCGACATGGTCTGCGGCTCCACGAACTCATTGTTTTGCATTGGAAAGAAAATGGCATGCTCTGTTCTTTTGAAGATGTCTGGTTCTGTGAGTTCAGGCAGTGACAGACTGGCGCGTAAGCAGCGCGTCGGGAAGCGTTCAACCAATCATGGAGGCGGTAACACGGACCAAAACACGTACCGAAGAATCTCATTGGTGGAATGCCTGCAGGACGCGCTTCGTACGCGCCAGTCTGTCACCGGCTTTAAGCCTAGGTCACATATCCACCGGGCCCCGTACGATTTTCCCCACCCAGCGGCTTGCCGTAGATTTCAACTACTGTACGGGTCCATTACGATTTTCATGTCTACGGTATGTGTGGTCACATATTCTACGGCGCCCGGTGAAAATTCGTGGAGAGTAATCGCAAGACGCCCGTCAACAAGCCGTAAAGGTGGAGGCGGGATGCCGTGGGGTAAGCTTCCGGGGTCTGTCTGATGAACAGATGCGCCGCAAGGCGCCCAGCTGGGGGTCCGGCCGGGTCCTCATGGCGCCCGGCTGGGTGCCGTGCGGCACCCTTGAGCACCGCACGGGGCCCATCAATCTTTTTTCACGATAATTGGCAGAAAAAATCGTGCGCAGCCAGCCCGGTGTAGTAGAATCTAATGTCCCCCGATATATTATGTCCCCCAACAATACATTTACGGATTAATCGGCACCATTGAATTGGACTCTAGAGAGACCAAGACCCTTAATCCTGTGACAAACAATGCAGGGGGACATCAGGCGGGTGGGGACATTAGATTTCATCACACCTGTCACCGGCAGGAGTCCGCACGGGACCCGTACGGGCCACATACGGGCTTTCTACGGCCTACCAGTCAGATGAAAACGCCGGGAGATTTGGCAGCAGCCAGCTCAGCACCGCAGCACCCGCACGGCTGATGAAAAATGTCCCGGTGCCCGTGGGAACCGTAAGGGAGCCGGCCGGGCACCTTACGAAATTGGCGGAAATTGGTCAAAATGTCTGTTTTTACTCGCCGTACGGGCCCCGGAGTGGATATGTGACCTCCGCTTTAGACAGTGACTGCTCCTTAGGAGAGTGGATTGTAGTTGCCAGAAAACTACCGTAGTCTTGAACTGCGCTAAATTGTGACAACCGATAAACTAGCCACCCAGCTGCCACCCCCCACCCCCCTGATCATGGGCCAGGTACCAGTCGTTTTTCTGGTGTCACAGTCATGTTCCTAAGCGAGAGTTGGATGACCCAGGACTAGAACGGACTAGATCGAATGTGCATGAGTGAGGACCATGTAGAAAAATAAGGGTCAGCAGTATGACGTTTACGTGGGTTTAAGGAATCAACAGACGGGTCTATAATGTCTGATACTAGTCATTCCAACTTGCAATATAGTCTTTCTGGGCTGTGTTCCATGGCTCAGCTCACCGGGGTGTGATAATATGGTAGATGGTTTGCGCGTCATAGGTGATATGAAAAATCGCCCAAGAAGGGTTAATATCTGCCTGGTCTGAAGGCTTTGCAAGACTATTATCACAAAATCTCTCCTTTGATAGCATTTTTGCATCAACGACCTTTTAAAATGATGAACCTAATGGTATTTCTTCCCAAATTAACGGAAAAGCAAGAAAATTGTGTTTCGGAGCATATACGGCTGCTTGAACATAAAGGGTTAATATGTGTGTTTGTCCTCATTTTAGCTCCTCCAACACCCAATATTTCAAGAAAGGACATCCAAATCCTGAATTGGATTAGTTTTCATTAAGATCTACCCATTTTGGCAGTAGAAAATAGAAAAAAGAAGTCAATGGATGCCCTAAAAAACATCAAAGTTCGGGTTATAAGGGGTTAAAATGATGACATAAAAGGGTTAATCTGGCACTATTTTCACATTTGTGCATTCCTTCAGATGTCTCATGAATAAAAACCAGGGGCCATATTCATAAAAGGCTGCTAAAATAGTTGCCAACTAGGGGATAGTTGGCTTCTAACTCACTAGTTGCCTTCTTGTTAGTTGACATCTAATTTTCTATTCATAAAACGGCACTAGGAACCCTGCTAACTAGTTGCCAACTAGAAAATAATAGTTGTGAACTAGAATGTGGGGAGACGGCCAAACCACAAAAACCACAAGATGTCAGTTTCAATTTCAATGGGCTGAGTGTTTACTTTGGGGACACTAAGGTCATAGGTTCTGTAGGGGATGATGTTTTATGCATTGTGGGCTATGGCTGATATTTATAAAAGCTAGTAAATGCTTTTACTTTGAATTGTAGTGTAGTTTGACTTATGTAGGNCCCCAACAATGTATGAAAATGTTCACGATGCGTAATATTGCAGGGCAAGAGTGACTTGCTGATAAGGAAGAAGAGCCTTGTATCGTTTTGTTGGATGCTCGATATCTGGGGTAACTAAGTCCGTGATGAACATTATTTCTTCCCGTGAGAATCTGTATATCGGAATCATTTCATCATCACTGAAGATATCTACAGGGTTTCCGCTGTCTCTAAATACTCGCTGTCGGTGTAAAGCACGGCACGTTTCGCCAATTTCCACAATCTCAAGGAGTTTCCTTGCCATGTTGTCTTGTCAGTGCCAAGCAGGAAAATGAAATAGTTGGCAACTAGTGACTTAGAGGTACCCCAGATCACCTCTAACTTTAGCAGCCAACCTAGCATACAACTAGGCCTAGCAACATTTTATGAATAACACTTGGAAGTCAACTAGGGATAGTAGCCAACTACAGGCCAATTTAGTTGTCAACTAGGCTTAGAGGCGTTTTATGAATATGGCCCCAGGACAATATGAGAAATGTCTTCAAAATTCTTACTCAGAACTGACCCAAGGGCTTGCAAGACAAACCGTAGAAATTTCCAAAGTTTTGGCAAACAAGGGGTTAATACATACCCTTGTACACACCTAAAATGCGTACACACCCGAAAATCTGTTGACAGACATCCATACACTTCATTTAAAACAGGTTTCATTTTGTTCTACCGGGTGGAGGGGTCAGGTGAATTTTTGGCCCTCTTGCCACTGCACTATTAAACTATTGTTCCAAACAAAAGATAAGGAAAATCTTAGGCCTACACTTAAGATGTTTTATGCATACGGCCCCTGGGATTTTTCTATCGTCAATTTACTCCACGGCCGGCTCATGGCATGATCACCGCTCAATTTCAAACGACACCCTTTTACTCGTATGATATTCAATGGAGCTGTCACAGTGTGGTGAGTAAACTTTACTCTCCGCCTACGCCGCGCTGACCACTCATATGCCCATGCCCAGTGCATGCGTAACAAGGAGGTGTCAACCTGGTATTTAATGAAGAGACCATAAACAGATGAATTTAGAGTATATACATGTACCAAGTTTCAGATCAATAGCTCCAGCGGTTACGAAACGTCGTGCCCTGCTAACGGACGACGACGACGGACGATGGACGCTGCACCACGACAAAAGCTCACGGGTGAGCTAAAAATGAGAGTTTTTTCACATTCCGTGATATTGAATGAAAAAGATTTGAAGAAAGATTATTCCTATGAACCATCTCAAGGATGTTTCTTCAAATTCTTTCCAATTTATTTTTCACCAAGACTTCTAGAAAAACTTCAACAATAGATACCGTCTACTCAAACCTGGGGGTAGGTGAGTTAACAGAATGTACTTACTGTAACTATAATCATAAAAATTGACCATAAACGTCTTATTCGATGTTCCATACTTATTGGATGCGGTGATTCTGATGTTCGTAACCATTCGGTAGAAGTTATGGACAGTGGTTCCTTCATTTTCCCATGTACAAGAGCATTTTGTCCTCTTAGGACAGGCCGTCCAGTTGCTGAAACAAAAGACAGTCAGTAGAAAATTTGCCCAAGAGCAAAAACTGATGAAACATCAATGAAAAGGAGGAGTTTTTAGTTCACATATCGTGCACGCCTATGTCACAACTACAACGAATAGTCCGGATAGCTTAGTGGTTATCAAGTCTGCTTTAGCGCAAGTCCTGAGTTGGGCCAGTGCGATTCCGGCCCAATCATCTTCGACTCGGAAGCTTTCGGCAACCTTCGGGCCGCCATTGAAAGCATCTCGTCCGTACATAGCGGCAATCTCGTACCCAGAGTTCAATGCCACATTAAACTCTGGAAAGGGCTAGACCGGTACTACTTTTCCACAGTGCAAATGCATTGTTGGTGGCGGATGAATTTCTGACTGTTCCACAGCGAATTGCGCAGGGATTCGAAAGAGTTCGTTCTTTTTTCCACAACAGGGAGTTTTCGCAAATCTGACGAAAAACGAAGTACGAAATACGAAATTGGACGTCATATCCATGACGTAATGTATTTCAGGAAATGGTTGGTTCCACAAATGTCCCTCCTGCCAGTGCGTCTTTTAGCATGTCATGTAAGATCGAAAGAGTTATGGCGCATCTTGAATTTTTAAATTTCCAATTCGTATGAACGAAGTGGAAACGAAAGATAAATTTCAAAGTTTAATATACACCGTACCTCTGTCGTTCTAACGTCATACGCTAAAAGACGCTCTTGCAGCAGGCGATATTTATGGTACCAGCCATTTCCTGAAATACATTACGTCATAGATATGACGTCCAATTTCGTATTTCGTACTTCGTTTTTCGTCAGATTTGCGAAAACTCCCTAATAAAACATCGAACACCCAACGGAATGTTAAAATAGTAGTAGCAAATTCTAATTTTCGGTGTGATTATTTTATGAAATAATTTGTAAAATCGATGAGCACAAGACTCTTGTGCTGGGTTCCAGCCCTTTTTAGAGGTCTTAGCCAAGGAACGATGGTGGCGACCTCTTTCAGATTGACATAGCGGATTAGGTTCGACCACTATATGGTTGGTGAAGAGGTCAGAAGTGATGTGGTTGTAGCGTTGCGCATACTAGAAATAGTTCACAATATTTGAGTTATTTCGCAATGAATATAAATATAACTAGAAATTGACTTATCAGTCAATTTGAAGACCGCCCCTGTATATTAGGAGACTAGAGAGAAGTCACTGATTACAACATACGCGTAAGTTGTCAAGTGCAAAGAAATGTAGTAGTATTTTACTTGAGGTGGCTAACGCAGAGTTCTCTCTGCTATATGTGTCTCCAACTGTGGTGAGATCTAGATCATTGCAGTACGTCATTTCAAACCTACTTCGTAAGTTTCAGTTGGACACCAAACATGCCTCGAACCAAAAATAGATAAAGACCAAGTAGGTAAGTTAAAAACTATACTTAAGATTTAGTTTGATACCAAACATAACTACCGGTACCTTCGCTCAGCTAGGCCGGGTTGCACAAAACTCATGTTAGCGCTAACTTGGTGTTAGCGCTAACTTTACCGGTATGTTAAATGACGTAAAAAGACAAGGGATTTTTACGTCATCTAACATAAAGTTAGCGCTAACACCAAGTTAGCGCTATCGTGAGTTTTGTGCAACCGGCCACAGATCTTTAAGTAGATCACTAGGTCATGGATGTTGGTCAGTTCAAACCTACACTTCATTAGCTTTAGTTTGATACCAAACATGACTACCATAGAAATATCGTAATAAACAGCAACTTCATTTTTACACTATATACAACTCATTGGCACATAGTGTAAAAATGAAGTTGCTGTTTATTACGATATTTCTATGGCTATCCAACCTATCTGGGGCCTTATTTACAAAGAGATCGCAAAACTTTGCGTTGCGATGGCTTTGCGGACACGCAAACTTTGCGATGCGTGGTATTTATCAAGACCTCGCACCGATCACGCTATTATTCGCAAAGTAGCGATCACGCTAAAGTTTGCATGATCGCTAACATGTGCAATAATAGTGAGTTTAAGAAACCATACGTTAACGTTAACGCTAACGTTAATGACATCATTTTGACGTCACATCGAAAGAATCTGTTGCATTTCTTCTGGGGGTGACGTCATTTTGACGTAATTAGCGTTATCGTTAGCGTTAACGTTTGGTTTCTTAAACTCACTAATGGTTTGTCCGTACGTAATACTGTTGAAAATCATCAAAGCTGCGCGTATACACTGAACATCTGCTGAATCATCCTGTAGTGCATCCTGTCATCCTGTTACTGCATGTGCCAATTTTAATGGAATTTGCTGTCTGTTGGCGATAGGGCTTTCACCACAATAATCATATACACTGAAATTGTGCCTCTCAATCAGGTGGTATTTTCCATTGAAATCTACAGTTGGACCATTATCAGACAACTGTACCACCTTTCCTTTCAGCCCATTTGGCAGTATCTGGTTTATTGTTTTTGTTAGAATCACGGGGCTTCCACACTTTAGGCGGAGATTCTTAGCGACAGGAACCTTTTTTAGGAGACTTACACGCCCACTGTCAGTACTTCTGAATAACTTAGTTTCACCATCAGTCTTGTCAAGTCCCTCCTGGTTGTAATAATCGACATCAAAATTGGAACTGCATATGAACACTGCATCTGGAAAGTCAATCGGCCTCTGTAGTCGCTTCATCAGTTCAACTGTCTCATCACTTGGCCTGCCAAGACATAGTTCCTGCACAGCCCGTACCAAACCATCCTCATTTTGCCGAATCACAGATGTAAGCTTTACGTGATGCGGGAAACACAATTTAAATGTTTCAGAGGTGAAGCAAAATTCTCCAAAGTCACCATAATGTGGTGAAGGAACGGGGGGCAACTGAAAAAAATCACCACTTGCGATAACCTGCAGTCCGCCGCAAGGCTTACAGTTCCTGACATTGCTACAAATATATTCCAATTGATCCCATGTTTTTTTAGACACCATTGTAATCTCATCTATCAGGAGAACATCACAATCTTTAATCCGTTCCATACAGCCCTGCCACTTGTGGTCATTTTTTACATGACCGAGTAACTCCTGGTTACTCCCTCCCATTTAAACCTCCCATCCTGAAGGCCTGCCCAGTGATGTAATGTTCTTGCTCCAAGTCCATGAACTCCAGCATCCAACTGTAGGCTTGACATCCCAGTCGATGATGTAACAGCAACATGCTTCCCTGCCTTCCTTAATTCTTTAGCAATGTTTATGAAATGGATAAATTAAAACACTTAGGGTATGGATACACATACATGTAATTGGTTTGTTATGGAAGAACTGTGACACCTAGAAGTTTCAGTTAGAATAAATAGGCCATAATAGATCATTTGCGAAGCTTTTTTGACAATGTTTGATGGGAAACTTTTGAACCTGATGACATATCTTTGTTCATTATATAACACCATACATGTACATTGCAGGTTGATGTGCCACATCTCTGAGGCAGAAGACAAGGCTGTAAAGTTGGAAAATAACATCTATGATGAATATCAAGCCTACTGTGATAGTCAAGGAATCCAAATTCCTGCAAGTAAAGTATGTTTTGGAGAACTAATCAGTAAATTATACCCTTCAATGCAAAGGGACAAAAACGGACATTACTATGGGTTGTAGTACTCGAAGACGACAGGAACACCAAGTTCATCAGAGGAGCAATTAACATTTCCAAGTTACTGTGATGTGTCCACAGAAGGAGGTGTTATGGCTGTATCAGTGCCAATTGCAGGTTGTTAATGGGAACCCACTGATTGCTAAGATACAGTTGAAGGACTCAAGACTACAAGGTGTTACTGTGGCGGGTAAAGCAATGGACTTAGGCAAGTTTGGTATTTCAGACAAAATCATCATAAACCAACATAATTTAAATGGTATGATTGCTGTTATGCAAAAGATTGTATTTTGTAAAGGTTGGTCCTGGGACAGCAAATGGACATGCAAAACAACCATACTGGAAAAGTGGAGTGTGGTTCATGTAACTCATGAGGAGACAGTGGCAAAAGCGCCAAACTGTGATTTGTTGATACCATTCAACAGCAGGGGACACACATGTGAAAAGTGTTCAGATCATCTTGTTTATTTGAAGAAGAAACTGAAGAAATATAGTGAGGAAAACAAGGAAAATATAACTGATAGCCATCCTGACATGCCTGAAGCTACATGTACTACTACAGAGACTCATCCTGACATGCCTGAAGCTACTACAGATCCAATGGAGATGTTGAAATCAATGCCGAATGTTCCACCAGCATTCTCAACCTTATTAAAAAGTCAGTTATCTAACTTGAACAATGAAAAGGACCCACGTCATCGCAGGTGGGACGCTGAAATTATCAGCGTGTGTTTATCAATGTGGTGTCGGTCCCCACAGGCATATAGGGACTTAAAGGAGTCAGGAATTTTAGTCGTGCCATCTGAACGATTGCTGAGCTACAAGAAAAACTTTGTGCAACAGACACCAGGATTCTGTCAAGAAAATCTAGGGTGGATGGCAACAGAGGCCACCAGGCAGTGTCTACCAGAAGCGGGAAAGAGAGGGGGACTCATACTTGATGAGATGAGCGTTCAGGACGACCTCCAAATTGTTCGAAAAGGTGATACTTGGTCCCTTGTAGTGGAGTTAGCCATGGGTGAAATTTGTGATGACATGAGAATCATTTCACAGGGAAAGAAAAAATGTGTCCTTGCCACAGAAATACTGCAACTTATTTTTCTGGGTTTCACTGGCTTTCGGTGGCCTGTAGCATATTTTGCTACATCAACAGCCCTGGCCTATGAGTCGTCTGTCCTGTTCTGGCAGGGAGTTAAAACTGTGGATGATTATGGATTTACAGTGAATTACTGTGGTCTTGATGGCGCTTCAACAAATCGTTCTTTCATCCGGATGCACTTTGCTGGTGATCCAAGAGACAACTCATTTACAGTCAGGGATAAGTTTGACCTGTCTCATCAGATTACATTTGTTCAGGACATCAAGCATACTATCAAGAAAATTCGAAATGGAATCTATTCAAGGGATCTGCACATTGAAGGAGCACCAGTTGTGTGGGACCACTGGGTTAAGGCCCATGAGTATAATCAAGTTGGGATAAGGATCCACAAGAAATTGAGAGAAGAACACATTAACTTGAGCACCACAGCCAAGATGAGAAACCACCTAGCCATGGAGGTGCTAGATTCAGACATGCTCTACTTGATGAGAGCATATGCCAAGTCACAGCAGCCAGAGGAATCAAAACTTCCCCAGCAGACAATAGCACTGCTGGAGAAGACTAGTTGTCTCATCAGTATCTTCATGGACAAGAATAGCGCTATCTCTGATATGGATGATCCAAGAATCAAGCAGCTCGTTGAAGTCCTAAAGTTCTTCGAAGATTGGGAACAGGGTGAATCCAATAAGTTACACCTGCTCACACAACAAACAAGAGAAGACGTGCATTCATCTATTCGTGGATTTCTATCTCTAACAGAAAGGACGACAAGACTCGGCATATCTATTGTACCCGGTTACATTAATTCCGACATTGTGGAAAACTTTTTTCTGTATGCAGAGAGGAATATGCCATGGCAGCGCCACAAATCCGACAGTTTCGCAGTATGGGCCAGCAGTTAATAGCATCATCCTTGGACAAAATACCCTTTCAAAGAAGTGCAACATTGAGCAGTCAAAGGCACAGCCAATGGGACGGTCAGCAACCAAACGAGCAGCAAAATGGCCCAAGACAAAGGACTCAGCAGAAATAAGCAAAGTGATCAGGATATAAGCCTGCGGTTGATGTTAAACAGTCTTTGGTAAGTCAACATTCTTTGTTAAGGTGACAGTTAGAGGGTAACACTATAGCAAACATGGCCACATGGTCTTGTGGTTCGATACTATACTAGGGGACAACCGGTCCTAACACACTTCACTGAGAATGTACAGAAGTGTTTGTGTTTGGCCCTGTGGTCCCTTAGTATAGTACCGTATCGAACCTCTGACATGCCGGGCAGCAAGTTTATTGTGACGTTCAATCAAGCCTAGTGACATATTTAATTACTAGAATGGTAAAATTGTCCAGCTGATGGACTAGGGCAGGCCTGGGGCATCAAACATGCATAACATGTACATTCATTCATTCACTGCCTTGTCAACACACCAGGGGTGAGGTGACTAAAAATATTGATTCGATTTCATGCGCACTTCAGCAAGAAACTTTTGCCTATTCCACACTGCCCAATAACTGTGCCCCTTAATGGCGAGATCCAAAGCCTCTTTCTGCTATTGATTCTTGGTTCACGTTCGAAAATCATGAAAGATCTGTGAAGATCATTCATCGAATTGTCAAAATATAGGGGAACATGGGGCAAAATGGGGCCACGGGGCAAAACGGGGTGTGGCGAAATCTCTGCCACTATAGTGCTGGCATCTATTTTACATAGGGCCTACCCTCAATTAATCATGACATCACTAGGGACGCCTCCCACTGGAGTTCAAGAAATTAACTCATTTCAGGTAAAAATGACATTAAAAAATTGATTTTTCGACATTTTTTAGAAATATTAGGATTGTCTTTGATGTCCTTGTGTTCGTCAAAGAATAGATGAATTCCAATGAGCAGTCTGTTGTCTGAAAGTAGGCATACTAGACCTGTTTACAAAAAAATTCCTTCACACATTGCTTTGACCTTGTGGTCATGGTCAGCCATTTTTTTGTGCGTGACCCATCTGGGGCAAAATGGGGCTGATGTTCCCATTTTGCCCCAGTTGTACGTGTGTGCCATTTGCAAAGACCGACTTTCTGCTAACCATCAATGTACTGGGTGCTAGTCAACCCGTGACATCTCCTTTAATTGTGTGTAACATTTCTGCCAGCGCTCAATACCTGCTAGTCAAGCAGTGATGTCCCCTTTAATTTTGTGTGCCATTTGCAAAGACTGACGTTCTGCTAACAATCAGTATGTGCAGCGAACAATCAGGAGGCACCATGGCATCTATTTATATGTTTTTATCCCATAAGAACAGGATACAAGTTATTTCTTGCTTTAACACCTCTCTTTAACAAGTCCCCATTTTGCCCCAAGAGGGAACCCCATTTTGCCCCAACTATGGGGCAAAATGGGGCAACATGACATTTTCATTATTTTTCACTTTTTCACAACATGCAAAGAGGAAACCCAGGTTTGTGTGTTTGTATGAAAAGAGTTATTGTTCGTTGATGTTCCCAACAAAGTTTCAGTTTGTAAAAAATGAACGTCTTCATGTATTGACCCCTTAAAGTTAGCGTCCCAGTTTTGCCCCATGTTCCCCTACCATGTGCATCACGAACACGTGCCGCAATGTCAGTTATAATGTATGCAATGTTTACCATCATTATGTACTCACCTCTGACCTCCCTTATTGACCAATGAACGGAGTCCAAGTTTGTTGCAGACTGATCCTCTGCCCTCTCAGCGCTCCTGAGATACACTGCGTTTTGAGAGCAGGGGACCAGGCCATTATTCGCTGCGGGGTAGCTCTCAGCTGGAATTGCGCAATCGCCCTGGGCGGATGCTCCGTACAAAATGGCCGCCGCATGAGCGAAACGGGTAAAATGATGTAAAAAACGACCCGCTCAGACAACGTTAGTGGCCTGCAAGCGGCATAATTAGTGTTTGTTGATAAAAATAAGGATCTTAAGTTTCATTAGAGCCCGTTTCGAAAGTTATTTCATTGGTTTTTCTGGCTGAAACCGGCCCTTGAATTTGAGATGTTTTCGTGGCGATAGTGTTGATATGCTTGCATACACTTCGCTTCCTTCGGAAGCTCTATGTGTGTACAGTACTTCTGTGTGTTTTTCCTCCTCTGTGCTTGACATTCTCTTCTGACAGCTCTCCAAGGGCCCGTGGTCCGTGTTACCGCCTCCCTGATTGGTTGAACGCTTCCCGCGACGCGTTGCTTCAGCCTTGTTCACACTGGCGGTGCTGTGCGTTGAAAAAATCGACAAGTGGTGTCAGTTTTGACAAAGTGCGGCAGGGCGGGACGCGGTTGGGGGCGGTGGTCATTTGATTCAAATTGTGCCAGAAATGTCCTTGAACATGATTGCCGCGTTGAAAATTCACGCGACAGGCGATTCGACGCAGAAAATACTGCAAGAGCGATCGGGGGCGGTAGAATCGCTCATCGTGTCCTACAGCTTCTGACTGCATCGCGTTGCATCCAAGTGTGTACAGCTACATGTAGGTATAGGCGTGAATGGATTCTTAGCCTTAAAGCTTGCTCCACACGATCAAATTTAATTTGACCAAAAAATTGTATCGTAAACGGCAGGGAAAATCCACATATTTGACGAGGTTTTCATTTGGTCAAACTCTTTGGTCAATTTAAAATTGATCGTTTGCAGCAGGCATGATAATTTCCAAGTCGGTTTGACCTTCAACCTTCTTTCCGACGTCAATATACGTCAACATAATCTGCCTGAACGCCGTCAAACCAATCGCATCAAACATAGGAGATGTTTGCCGACATATCACAAATTCAACATAACCTGACCTCTGACCTTGCAGGTGATTGAAAGTATGGCAAACAGATCATTGGTGTAGATGGTAATCTTCATCATGAAGTCTAGTGTTCTTGCCGTCATTTTGGTGTATAAGACAGATACCAAACATGACTACCTTGGCTCAACTGGTCTTTAAGTAGGTCACTAGGTCATGGAAGTAGGTCAGTTCAAACCTACACTTCATTAGCTTTAGTTTGATACCAAACACAACTACCTTGGCTCAACTGGTCTTTAAAGATGATGTATCACGTCTTCATTGTTTACATTCAATGTTTGTAAACATTGATGTTTACATTGGGTTTAGATTTTATTATTATGAAAAAAAAATTAAATTATAGTAAATAAAGGTGTCAGGACCTAGGCCGAGGCATTATCAGGCCCTGACTTACAGAAATTAAATGAAAACAGGGTGATAGCCGACAGTACAGGTATACCAAATGAAAAAAAAAAAAAATAATAATAATAATACAGGTGTACAGATGAAAAATACAATTCAAGGATAGCCATAATTAATAGTATACACGAAAAGTAATCACAAAATAAATTGATAGTGTGTCGCTAGGAACAATGCGGAGGAGCCGGTGACCCGAACCCAGAAAAGAAGGGGAAGAGAAGCTAATGGAGGGCAGAATGACAAGAGAAATACATAATAGCTGAGAAAGATCAATTCAGGGTTGATTTGGAGGCTCGAATAAATTCTGCTGTGATTTCTAAAAGAGATTTATTAACTGCACGGGGGAAATAGTCAAGGCCAAAAAGGAGGGCATTGGTTTTATCCCTAGTACTGAGGTTATTGAGAGTCCGGATGTCGAGTGAGGGGGTAAGATACAATGACTGAAAAAAGAGATCGCGGGTGGCATTTAGTAATGGACACTGGAATAAAACGTGTGATGTTGACTGATGACGGGCGCCACATGGACAACATGGATTGGGAGTATTGGTGAAATTATGAGAGAAAAAGTGGCTACGAAAAATTAAGTCACATCTACAGCGATTAAGACTTATCTCTTGTTGACGACTTAGACTGAGTTTGGTGGAAGGAAAATGATTGTAGTTAGTATTGATATGACGACGTACATTATATCTAAATGAATTGCGGGTCGGTCGCTCCCTGACAACAGTAGGAATAGCGTCCCACAGTTTAATACAACTAGGTATTGTTGAACGTGCAAGATATTGAGGCAATATAGGTAACCTGTACCGGTTAGGGTTGCGCAGACGTCCATCCAATACCGGATTTCTAAAAGAGTAGAAGAGATTTTGTATAAATGACGGAGCCAGTCCCATTTCATTTTCATACATTAATACTAGCTTTTTCTCACGACGTCTCTCAGACAGGCTCATCCAACCAAGACATTTTAACACCTTTGACGTGTTTGAACCGTGAATACATCCACTAACAATTAAGGCACCCCTATAGTGAATCCTGTCAAGTTTAGTCAACAATTCCTGGCTGGCTGCATCAAAGAGTATCGAACCATATTCTAAATGGGGTAAAATAAATGAGAAATATATTTGTTGTAGGTGCTTTGACTTAACCGAATGTGTCAATAGTGAAAGAGGGTTCAATTTATTATTACACCTAACTACAATACTTTCAATGTGAGATCGATAGTCCAGAGCAGAGTCTAAGATAAAGCCCAGATGTTTATGTTTAGTATTACGAGGTATAATATCACCATTCATAATCAAGTCAGGATAAGGTCTAGGTTCTAAGTTGGGTGAATGAAAAATCAGTTCGTTACTTTTGTTTGCTTTAAAGTTTAATTTCCACAACCCTGACCAATGTGTCAAACTTTCAATATCATCTTGCAACCGCTGGTGTGATAGGGTGATATCATCACGACGATTAACAGGTAAAAACAAGGAAGAATCATCTGCATATAAGTATAATTTACAGTTCCTCACCATATCTTTGATATCATTAATATAAATAAGAAATAAAAGAGGTCCTAAAATGGAACCTTGCGGAACACCACAGTTTATACTACCGAGAGGAGACCAGTCGGACACGCTCTGGTTAACTTTAACTCGAAGTTTCCTATTGTTCAAATACGACTGAAGTAAGTTGACAATGTTCGGTCCAAGGCCGTATGCCTTAAGCTTGTGGAGTAAAAGGAAATGGGGGATGGCATCAAATGCACCTTCGATATCTAAGAATACTGCCCTGGTGTCCATACCAGCATGACGATTTGTTAAGATGGTGTGAACAATATCAATTAGTTGTTTTTGGGTATCATGACCCCTAATGAAACCAGACTGGAGTTCATAAAAGAGATTATTGGCAGTCATGTGGTTCGAAATATGAGTAAAAATCACACGTTCGTAAACCTTGGAGAGGGCATTGAGTAATGTTACGGGTCTATAATTAGAAGGAGAATTCCTCATACCTTTATTCTTAAAAATTGGGACAATAGTTCCAAGTTTCCAACAGTCAGGAAACACACTATTAGATAAGAGTAAGTTAAAAAGAGTGCTCAAATGAACTGAAAGAGAGGCAGCAACAAGTTTTAACATCCGGTTACTAATGCCATCACAACCACCCCCTTTAGACCCATCGAGGTCATTCAGAATTTTCAGAATAGTCTCACGGTCAGTTGACACAGTGTTTATTTCGACTTCTGTTACCGGAGGAAAATTAGGAACTAGATTTTCATCATAAGTATGGTGAAATCTGGTGAAGAACTTTTTCAGAAACATCTCAGCTTTCAATTTATCACTACTGGCAATTTGACCGTCATGTTCCAGGGGAGGTATGCTATAACAAAATTTCGTGCCAAGTAGCTTCTTAATAAGTACCCAGTAGTTTTTTGTACTAGAAGAACTAGTATTGAGAGAATTACATAATTTGGTAAAGTGTTGCACTTTAGCATGGCTGACTAAGTTTTTAACTACTAACACTTGCTCCTTAAATTTATGTAAATTCCCGGGAGAACGATTTCTAGCTAGTCTTTTATAATATTTTTTCCGTTTATTGATGGCACTGTTAATGTTATTATTATACCAGGGCATATCCTTAGGTTTAATAATTTTAGTGAAGTGAGGAATATACTTCACGAAGATAGAATAAAGACTTTCACAGAATTGACTTGTTACTATATTTAAATCACCATTACTAAAAATAATATGCCAGTTATGTTCTGTAATGGCTTGATTAAGTGCTGCACTATCCACTTGATCATATTTCCAAATTAATTTCCTAAGTACCGTATCTGATGAAACAGGGGAAAGATTAATGGAAGCAAAAAGAGTACTGTGATCAGAACCAGATATAGGAGAAATAACTTGAAAATTTAAAAGGAAGCCAGGGTTGTTGGTAAATAAAAGATCAAGACAGGATTCACTAGTAGGTGTTATGCGAGTTGCCTCATGGACTAATTGTGTGAAAGAGTGATTTGCACTAATGTCATAAAGATCCTGGCCAACTGTTGTATTTATATCCCCATCCCACCACATCCTACTTCTCGCGTTGAAATCCCCCCCAAATACAATGGTGTCATTATTTTTATCAAATGAGCTGCCGAGAATTGAATCTAAATAAGCGAGGAAACCAGTCCTCTCAATCGGTGATTGAGATGGGGATCTGTAAAATGAACCAAAGAAGAATCTCTTGTGGTTGAAGCCCAGTTCAAACCACATACATTCGATATTATTCCTTTCCAGATCACGCCTACGTTTAACAGTAATGGTTTCATGTATGTAAACGAGCAAACCCCGACCTGATGACCTGTAGAACGTAGAGTCCAGAGAGTGATAACCATCCAAGTCATAGTCCCCCAATTGTAAATTAAGACCCGTCTCGCTGATAGCTGCAATTTGGACATTCTCATTACTAAGGCGAATACGCAAATCATCAAACCTGCTCCCCCCCTTCGGCTCGAAGACTATTGATATTGGAGAAGATCACATTAATGCCACCTGGGGGGCCAGGATTGGTTTCTATGTCGTTCGATAATCTTAGAATTAAGAGAATTAAATTAGGATTAAAAGTACAGCAAAGCAATGTGGGAAGACCAGGGATAAAAAGTAGCAGTGTCGCAGAAATACTCAGAGTCAATACTATATTACGGCAGGAACAACCGATAGTTGAGTGTTGTATTACAAGATGCATCAATGATAAGAAGCCAAGGAGAATGACTAATTTGAACACAACCACCGCAGCCAACAAACAACATATAAGAACAATATTATGCCAAAGTACACAAAGGGTGGAAAAAAGTAGTAAGAGTATGATTAACCAATAACATTTGTAAAATGCTTGATGAAGTAAAAGACCTAAGGGATTCAAACCATTCACATGACTGGACTTAATGACGCGTACCACGTAAAATAACCCAATTCTGGCCCTCCATATATTTAAATCAACCGGCATCAAATGTCCACGGATCACCAACCCCTCCACAAACACACTGCAACCGTGTACAACCACAACCTGAGTATCGTATATATCTGAGGTAGAATATCATCCAATAGTTAATCATGTTTAAAACTGTTGAGTATGTACTAACATTTAGACAACAACTGAAGAAAACCCAGGACACACTATTTACAATCTGTTTAACTAGACCAAGCGGTGTAGAACACACACCAGTAATAACAAGTAAAACAAGCAGATGATAAATAAAAAGGCAATTTCCAGAGTGTTTGCGAATTTTCGACCCCAACCGGGGTCTTCTTCAGGCTGGAACTTTACAATCCGAAACTCCAGAACAGTCTGAGCTGAAACCCAAATGTAGATTAGAAGTATCCCATCCAAACAGGACGTGACAGCAATTAAGGAAAGAAAAGCGTACAAGCCCCAAAAGGTGGTTGCTCAACCTAACAGAAATGTAATTAGTGAATGTAAGGCTTGAATAGGCTGAA
>NMRB01003619.1:0-13353 GCA_002633025.1 Notospermus geniculatus | reverse complement strand
TGAACAGCATCCTTCAAATTTAATTATCTGTGTCATGCAGCATTTGGTAGGGTTCGTGGTTTCCCTTGTAAAATGTGATGATGCTGCAGTAAATGAAGCAAGAGAAGTTTCCTTGTAACATGACTTTCACTGAAGGATCATTAGTCACAAGAAAAGAAGTCAATTAGCAATTACCAAGAGGGGTTGTGGAAAATGGACAATACAGTTGAAGACAATTTTTCACTTTTGACAATAGAAGGTAATGTTTTTGCCCCTGCTGAAAACAATCTGTGGTCCATGGACCACTGCTGTTCAACACATGTCCACTTTTAAGAAACTAATCGGCAGCAAAGTGTCTGTGGACATCACTGGTTTTGAAATGCATAGATGATCAACTATTGTTTGTTTTTATGACTGAAGTTGTAAATTCACTGCTTGAAATATAATTTATGGTTCTTTCTCCTGAAATGGCCATAAAATTTCCATCGGTCAGCAAAGTCTGCTTGCTGCTTAGCAAATCCCTCTTGTGTTAAAAGTCATTCTTGGCAGATGTTTTCATCCTGGTTCCTCTCCAGAAAGGAGATAGCCAAATGGCTAATTATGCCTTTCTTTTCTAATTACTGGACAGTACTGACAACTCTATGCATATCATAAGTGAAAAGTCCATTTGCCTCATGCGGCAGGTCCTTGAAATTCATTTTGATTAATTCCTCGGTTTTCACTGGAATCAAAATGCATTCTGCGGACTGACCATTTAGAAAATGGCATCTAAGTACCTATTGTACCCCACCAAGAATTGTTTCCATAGATGTCTGATAAAGCTTTCAGTGCTCCTTCACTCTCCTCAACAATACTAATTGACAATTGGTCCAGTCTTCCTGTTCTCTCTGCTCTTTCTTCAAAGATTACTTGAGTGCTGAGATTGACGGAGAGCTTGCTGTGTTCACCACAATGCACATTAAACAGACAAATGCATGCTAACGGTATTGTGCACGTGGTACTGCTGACAGCAAACAAGAGTGGTCAGGTTAATGAAAGGTCAGGGGGCAAGGGTCACACAATGGACCAAACCTCTCATGAATATGCAAAATAGTGGCAATGGTTTTAATGCTGATTATGCATAATTAATATATTAATGGGGACCTGTTGAAAGAGTTCAGGACCCGAAAGGAAATTTAGAATGGCTGCCGCAACAATTTAGTCTTGATGCTGGAACGATGCAGAGAACAGTAGCTTTTGCTGATCTCTCAATTTTTTGTGCACATTGAAAGTTAGTTTGAAAAATGTTATCCTACAGTTTGTCAGCTCATCATCATAGCAGAACTGATATGGAACTTATTCGAAATATTTGTGTGCGGTATCCGAAAGTTGGAAAACGGATTTTAAATCCTCCTACGTTGGGAAATCGAAGACAAGTGGAGCATGGAACCGGTGTTGCTAAGGTCATTGTACTCCGAGGTAAAGAACTTTTCAATATCGTTTAACGTAGGTGGGAAGTGCGGAATTGTGGATTGGGAATCTGTGGGAGGCAGGATTCGTTCTGCTCCTTGAATGGGAATGCAGGATTTAAATTCTATTTGATGTGTTTTTGTGGTTTATGGGGTTGATGACTGTGGGAACGATATATGATGCTGAATGGCTTTTTGGGGATCAGCTGATTGGGTTGCTCTACTTACTAGCATACTTTTAGTTTGCTGAGTGGGCTGTTTTAATCTGTGCATGGTTTTATTTTGAAATCTTAGTAATGAAGTTCATATGTTATGCAATTATGATAATGAATGAATAAATTTTTTTTTGCAATATGTGATATATGGGGCTGGTGGGTGCCATATAATACATGTATATGGATATTGCTAAAAATACTATTTTGATATTGCGCATAATGTGATTGTGATATGATTAGCTGAATCTGCTTAATCTGGGTATCATTAAAATAATGTTGATATAAAAGTTTAATAAGTATACCCATAAAAATATGCAAGATATTTTTGCCTGGCTATTTTTGATCAGACTGAGTATAAGTTATACTCCTAAAAGTTGGTCTAGTTGCACTGGTTGTTGCTGAACTCTGTCATTTACCATAGAGACAATTACATATCCATTGCCTATTCAACAAAGTGGTTCCCTTTGATGCCAAGGTTTTGATCTTTATTTTGCAAGAATTCCAGTATTTTCTTGCTCCAGATTGATTCTGTTTACCTAATGCTCCTTAATTTCATTTGCGTAGGAAGCGATGGAAAATGGTTAAGAATATGTGCCGGAAGCCATTACCACATGAATGAATGGATTATCGACCAATCATGATTAATTTTACCTAACACACTGGATCCGTCCTACAGATTTCCTTGATCATAACCTTCGGGACGTTGCTTTCTTTGTTTTTCAGTCCTTTCTCATGGAACGGGTAGTCCTATTGGACTACTTGAATGAGAGTGGCGAACCACACTCCGACACAATGGCTCATAGATCAGAAGATCATTATTGTGTAATTTTGTCATTAAAGACTCATTTATGTGGAAAAAGGCTTTTGAGAGAAATTCCCAACTCCAGACACTCGGTTAGAAGTTGCGGCCAGCATTTTTGTAATTTTTCAAAATTTGCTACTAGACTGGTTCCATTGTGGTGAAGGTTTATCGCAATTAGACGCAGCATCGTAAAACGGTTGTTGTCCTTCAGAGCAGACTTTTGATGTCAAAAACTTCCTGGGTCGTAATTATCAGTTTCGGGTTTATTTTATTATCTAAGATTGGATATAATTGCCACCAGTTTGATTGGTTCCTTCCGTTGAAATTGTTCTCTTCTAAATTACAAGCTTGAATCACAGTCATTCACTTGCTGAAGAATAATTGAAAGTTTCGTCAGAACGATTGTACATTGTTGTTGCGAGGCTTAGCAGGTTTCTTGTGGCTTTGATGGAAAGAAAATTGTGGGTTCCATGTGGGACGCTGGAAGTCGTTCTTCTTTTCTGAAATGTGACTAATCAGTTTAATGCCTTAGGTACTGCTTCAATGATATTTCAATTAGAAGATATACCTTTTGATTTGCAATTAATGTTCAGTTTTATGAGTTCATGTGTCCTGTTAAAAACTGCATGCAGCGACTTTTTCTGCCTGTGAAAGTGGGTCACTTCAGTTGCGATCCAACTCCCTGTAACATTTCAAACATTTGAATTCATTCCCAGCAAATCCTGGGACATTTACATTGGGAAAATAGTGAATCAATTCTTCATGCGAGGCCTGCACGTGGAGACCTAGTTTCCATTGCCTATTTCAATGATTTGCCCATCTCCAGCGATGCATCAGTTGATGGCAGTTTGTTTCCATGTATTGTTGCATTCATTCATCAGGTCAGTTTGTCCGTGGGATTTTTTGTGTGGAGGCGCGTGCCCTATGTATGGCTTGACAATAAAAGAGCAATAGAGGTCTTGTGGGTTTCTGTACAGTTTCCGACATGGGTATTCACCGGCAGTTCTGGGCCGTTTATGTTCTCTCTCTGAAGTGTGTGCACCTCTTTTGATCTCGTGGCCATTGTACTTGGATAAAAGCGATGAATATTTCCGCATAAAAACCTTTGGCTGCAGAGTCCCATTGATGAGATTTTATGGGAACGCAATCACAGTTACCCACAGGTTCTACGCAAGATTTGGATGCCTCTGAGGCAATCATTTTGACATTCGTTTCCTGTTCAACTTTAGACGAATACATTGAAGTTCAGAAGAGGTGAACATCACATTTTGGGTTCATGAGTGCACGATGTTGCTACGATCATCGGTTTCAAATACAACAGCTTCTTCTTATGAATATAACATCGTATTACAAAACTTTTCTTTTTGAAAGTTGTTGAAATTATTGGAGTGTTCTTCGTTTTACTGTTCAGTGGTCTGACAAGTCTGATTCTGCTAATTTATGTCGTTCTGATAGTCAGTGGTTATTAGTGCTCTCTTTCATACACTCATGAAGACGTCAAGGGGTCTACCGCTTTGTAAGTGTCAAATTAGTAATTCAGTCGGAGTTGTCAATGTCTGGTGTTTACCATGAGGAACGTGTCATCTGACCTCTGGCATAGGTCAAAAGCAATGAAAAAGTCTTCAGCACAAAACCCTTTGCAATATCCATATGCAGAATATGTCAGATTTTCATGGTCAGCATAATAAGGGCCCTGAAAAAAAGATCACTAGGCAAAGAAGGGTGGTGGTTGATGGCTACTTTTGTGAGATACTTAATGACAAGGGAGTTAGTCAATAGTTCCAAGTACCACTTAACTTCATTTTGTGAGAGATCAAATGAACTGATGCCTTTCAGTTGTGTGTGCAGGTCCTTAGTTCTACGTCGTTCAGACCACTTTGTCATTGCATGGACCCTTCATCACAATTTGAATTGGTCAAATTTTAATTCTGTTGACACCAGTGAAATTCACAGTGACACTAGCTTTCAAGTGTCTTAAGATAAGTACAAATGTATTAGAAATACATTAATGTGCCTTGGGGTATCTTTTAGCCGTATTTGCCACTATCTGTTGGTATATGTCTCTGTGGATGATCCGTTAAATCTTGTTTCGTACATACTTGCTTCTTGGCTGTTTGCACTCCTCAGTACTCAACCATAATACTCACCAGAACTCAACTGGACATAATGGTGGTAACCTTGGGTCATTGACTGTCACATGTTATACCATGGCTCGTGACTTGTCCACTTGCACCATGACAGTGTTGCTGGCCAAGGATGGCATGGTACACCATGTCCAGTCAAGAGCCCTTAATTCCTCCAAGGTCTTGTCCACTTGATTCCTATTCATTGCAGCAATTGACAAAACTTCGTTTGACTTCCGGAGAGGGTCAGTATGACCGCACTTGTGTTCTGGACATCCTTGGGTCTTTTGTCTGGGTTAGGGTGTATCTATGGTCTAGACAGGTATCCATGGACGTTGTCACGGTGTCTGTGGGTATTCCAAGTATTGTTTCCCATGGCAAGGGTACCACAGACTCTTGGTATTTGTCCATCTCCTGTCCTGATCACGTCCATTGAGTCAACTTTGTAACTTTGCATGGGTTGGTGGAAGGTTGACCTCTGTTACAGAGCTCCGGACTGCTCTCTAAAAGGTGAAAGGACCTGTCCTGTCAGTTCCTTATCGCCTGGAAATTCCTTTAGGATTTCACTTTGTCTCCATGTAGAAAGTGTTTTTGTGCGAATTAATGAGACTATTGCAGGAGTTGAGGAAGTTCAGTTGTGAACTTGGTGGATTATCCATCCAAACATGTTTGAGTAAACGTCTAAGAAGATAACAGACTTGATGAGAGTCGGCTGCTGGGCTTGCCTGTCTACATAGAGATGGAGATGCTGGGACACTGAAGCATCAGAGTAAATACCCTGCAGCCGTTGATCTAGCTTAATGGCATTTCGAGTAGAGCAAGGAATGTTGGTCATTCAGAGAAGACTTGCTGGACAATAGTTCTGTGTTGGATGAAGTCATTAATGGTGTCTTCTGACACACTTTACATCTAGTTGTGGCCTCACAAAATCTGACCATCTTCTCGATAAGAATCTTAACTTGTACAAATATTCAACAACAATGAGGCACGAGCCACGATGAGGATCTGCAAAATAAGTCAAATGATGTCGGCATGAAGAATGTTCGGATTTGTGGTTAAGAGTGATGACGAGTGGTTGGTTGTTGGGGTCTCTGTTACCACTCTCTCCTGAGTCATGGCAAAAGTAAATTCTGGATTCTTTGGAATAAAGGCACAGTATGGGTGCAATGCCGTGGATTCAAGTTATTAAAGACTTAGAACAAAGAGCATGGGTCAGAGGCCGCTTAAATGAGGGGAGAATTTGAAGTAACAGGTCATTACGGGATGATAGCTGTGGGCTATGGTTATCGCACATGTGGATCGACGTAATGGGGTGTCTTGCCGCAACTTGCGCTTAATTGAGTAAGGCCGCAGTCACTTGCACTCGTCTTAGGGTGTCCTTTTTACGGGAAAATTGTGGGAAGGGCATCAGTGATTAAATCTGCAACTTTTTATGTCTGCTTCTTGAAGTCCATAATGTCATCGAGATGATAACCTGAGGACCACAATAATGAAAAGTTTGAAATTTAACTCCACTACCTAACAATCACTTGTTGGATGGTGACGGCTTAAATGAGCAGTGTGGTTTGTGAAAAGCTCGAGGGGTGAACGGTTTTATAATTGCGAGAAATAATGGGCCACATTTGAATTCTATCACAATGGGCGCGTCACTTTGGCGTGGAAACAATGGTAGGTCAGAGATCGTGGTGTAACACAAAACATGTGTGAAACCAACCATCTTTTCTGGCAGCTATTATCAAATCAGTTAACTTGGTGTGGTTGATCTCCTGCTACTTGAATGATGGGCTTCAGAGGAGGGACAGACTGTTGCAAACTTGAATCACTAACATTGTAAATCATAAATTTTACATCAGCCTCTATTCATCTGCCTCATTGTAACTTCTTCAAAGCTTCTGTGAGGAAAGGAAGTTGGACCTGCCATAAAAACACCCAACTTGGAATCAACATTGATAGGAGATGCTGGCAATGTCAATGAGGATCATTGCATCGAATGTGTGCCATTGTTGCCTAAGTCTGTTAATTGTTTGTGTGCTTGGACAAGGTGATATTCTCTTTGGCAGATCTTCTCCTTAGCTGTGTCGAGCTCATTGTCAAAAACGTTCAACGATGACGTATTTTCAAATTTCAAATGAAATTTTCCCAGTTATTGTTTTCCTCTCGAGATAGCTTCCCACAGATTACATCCCCTCATCTTGTACAAGTTTTTCCCAACAGCAAATGACCAAAGAGATTTAATCGCCAAATAAAACTTTGAAATAGTTGACATGCGGTTGAAAAGGTTTAAGGAGATTGAAGGAAAGTGCTTCAGGAGATGTGCTGCTGCCTTAAAAAATCAGCCGACTGATCTCCTGGCGTCATGGATTAGTGATTTGACATGTCTTTAGAAACAGATTCAAAGAGTTGTTTAGAATGTGAAGCTCCTTGAAGGAACGAAAGCTGTGATGATGGAGGAAGGCTAGAATTTCCCAAGAGGAGCGTGTGGTTTCATTCATTAGCAGCTGGTTCCTGAGAATGAAGTTTGCCATTGACAAGATTATAAGTTTCATAATCCTATTGTTGATTTAATTGACAATGTTTTGAGCATTTGTTTCGATTTTGAATTTCAGCTCTCAAGCGCAAGTTAATGCTACGGCGTTCTCGGAATGAATTGGTGGATGCTGGCATATATCCTCGTAAGTGTTACTTTTCCTTCAAATTTTTCTGAACCTGATCAAGATTGTCAAAGGGCACCAGTTGGTAAAACACTGGGCCGTTTGAAACCTCTACTTCTGACTACTTATTCTGAATATACTGTAGACACTGTGGAGTTGTTTTGATTTATACATTCTTCTTGAGATGGAGGCGTTTTTGTTCATGCGTAATCTTTATGTTCCCACCTGGTGGAATGAAGACCAAAGTGTATTGCCTAGACTTTTTTTTCTGTGTTTGTTAGTTTAGACCCATAATTTTCCTCTATCTAACCAGGACCCTGAGAACGATTGACTGATATACAGGGTGGCCAAAAAACCCGCTGAATTATACTTCCGCCCTCAGTCCCAAATCACCTTAAGTATGAAGAGATACAGAATCTTTCCAGGAGAAAATGATAACACCAAGATACCTCGATTTGGTCCAGTAGTTTTAGCTCCAGAACACATCGTGAAGGTGCCTTTGCTACTGCATGAGATAACAGTGTCTGTGTACCTTCATGTGGATGTGTGTTGTGTTATCACTTTTCATGTTTTAGCAGCTGAAAAATGGTAACTTCACAGTGTGCTATCATTGCTTTTACAAAGGGATTCCTTTTCAGGAACTTCTTTTTCTAGCCCATTACTTACGATCTTGCAAGAACGATTTCATTGCACCCATGTCAAGAAAAAAAAACTGAGGAATTGGTCTGTGTGAGTTCAGACAAACCTACCCCTCTTTACTCTGCAGCAAACACTATCTGGTAGATCAGGTTCATGTATATGAAGTTACATGACTGACATTTCGTTTCTTTGGTCTACCTAGTGTTAAATTCCCCTAAGATATGAAACCTTTCTTGCTTGAATCCGACACCATACTTCTTGTTACAAAGGGATGCAGGTTCATTTGCCTTTGATTTTCAGCCAGATAAGCAAGACTTCTTCCCAGGCCTAGCCTGAGATTGAAGCAATACGGGCCACTGATGCACCCACAGTTGAAGGACCCAAAAACTGGCAAAGAGCTGTATTTTCAGTTTCAGCATGAAGGAATCAAACCCTTTTGTTTCAGCTTACCTGGGAGCAGCCTTACATTGTTGCATATGATGTTCTCTTTTACTTGTCTTTCTGTATTTTGTGTTGGGTATGATGAGAAGGAATGACGCCAAAGCTTTTTTCCAGCAGCAGGAGCTAGCTAGAAGCTTAAAACTGTTCTGGTAAGTGTGTTGTGCCGTCAAATACACCTAGTACCAGACTGTTGGTGCAGCACCCTGGGGTCAATAAGGTGTCCTGACAGGTCATGACACAGAATGAGCATGCCAGGATGAAGGTAAGTTGGATTTAAGTTAAATATATGAGAGAATGAAGAAGAATTGAATAAAATGGGAATCAAATTAACATCAAGCTCTTGGTAAAACATTCTGTCATTGGAGCTCAAAGCTTTACAACTGCTGTAATTCTTGGCTTTCTCATTAGAACTGCTTGCTTTGTTTGGGGTCACTTGTTTCAATCTGGTAGCAGACTTCTAAATCATAAATGCTGTCATATAAGAATCATGCAATCATGTTGATGTTGGCATGCCCATCTTTAATAAAATGCAATGATAAGACGTCATGATTATGATTGGAGGATAAATTCATGACTTTCTGTGTGTATTCAATGGTTGGGAACAGTCATTCTCCATCTGAAAGTACGTGCCACTTTGGTTATGAAGAAGTGAACAAGGTTATAAAATCCATTCAATGAAATTTCACTGTTGACAGAGGTCATGCACAAAAAGAGATTGATAACTCCTCGATGTTCCTCTTGTCAAGTTCAAATCTTGTACTTCCTTCATTGAGCCTGTTTTCTTTGTCGGATGTCATATTTGAAAAGAGATGTTACAGTATATCACATGGTAAGAGACATGCTATTCGCGTATAACAACCATCTGTACAGCTCTCTACTGTCATCGTAATAGAAAGATAAATGATGGTAATAGTATTATCAGTCACAACTTTTGCTATCATTCAGATTGTAACCTGAGTTGATCCCTATATAATTGGTGAGACATGTTTTTCAGGGCAAATAAATCACGACCCTTCTCTTAGCCTTAGCCTGATTTATATGTACCATCTCCATCTGGTGTTCATTGTTAGAAGAGGTTCCTTGGGAAGACATGGATTTTGTTGGTCAGAATAACTTCTATGGTCTAGAGCACTCATTTCAAAATCAATAACACCAAGGAGCATTCTTGATGCACTGCATCAAATATGCATCACACTCCCTTATCTCACAGCAGAGTGATGCATACTTGATGCATGTTTGTCAAACATGCACCTGAATCAATTTGTTATGGCTGCATTTGATACATTAAAAGGGTATAGATGATGCATATTGCATAATCTGTGCATCACATGGATGCATGGATTATGCACAGGTTTGTGCATTTAGTCATTTATTTCGTCATATTTTAAATTATTTTCATGATACCATCAGCTATCTTTGGTTACTAAGTGCCAAAAAAATTAACGTTCCTCTTCATCAGTCTCAGAAGTATTTTACGTGATGCTTATCTGTGACATAAAAGGATATTTAACACATCAGGCAGAGGCCATTCATGACCACAATTCCACTTTTTCTCCTTTCAAGCTTCCTTTGTTGCTAGGCTGACGGAGCATCTGATAAAACTGTCTGCACCATTCTCAATCTAATCGTTACAAGTTCATTATGACCGATTGCTACGAAATCGTGTGCTAAATTATGAAACCTAACCCAGTTCGCATGTGCCCTTTGCAGTAGTTGTCAAAAGGCATTTGACACTGGGTGACTCGGAGCAACTCATAACTGTAGGCCATTTTGCCCTGATGACAGTAGCGGCGGGTTCCCTCTTGGAGACTGCGGCAAGGAAGTATTGAAAACCGCTGGAGTCCATTGATTGGCTTACGCCTTGTCTGTATCTAAAAGAAATGGAAACTGCCCCACACGTTCGGCACAAGATTGTCGGCATGACCTCGCGCCTGTTGAGTGTTTTCAATGGCAACCTTCACAATTGAGGGGCTAGCAATGTCAAAGTTCTCAAATTACATGTGATATAGAGGAACCCCTACAAACTGAACGGTACAGTCATTCAATAGTGCTTCGACCTTGAGCTTATCATACCATCAGACATCGGCACTTGTTCCTTACTTGTTGGTTAAGCATGTCTTACAAGGTTATTTTGTTATCAATTCATGGTTCCTTTCATGTTGTTGAGGAGTGGAACTCCGGTCTCCATGGGAGATCAGGATCTCAACTTTCTTTCTTGCCTGGTTCTATACCCTTGGTCTCAAATTTGCTTTGAATCATTACAAAGTTTGCATGTTTTGTTATGTCATCGATTGAACTCGTTCAGCAGATTTGTGCTGGTAGACGTCATAACATTCAAGGATGGATGATTATTTCGGTGAGCACTCCTTTCCCAAAAAGGCAGCAGTGGTGGTCCAGCCAGGGATGCTGCTTGTGCCACTTGCTAAGCCCACAAACTTTGAATCTTGTTTTGTGAAGGATCAAGATTTGATGTGCTCATAATCAGCCCTGGCTTCATGCATCATGGACAAACTGAACATTTTGTGGCTTCGCTCCTCTGGTTAACGAAATTTGAGAAAAACTGCCTGTAGCACTTGAACCCTTTGAACAACATCTGTATTTGAAATACGAGACGGTTTCAAGTCCTCTCGTACGGTCCCTATGCAAATTTCCTGGATGCCACGTGCACGTATTACAAATTCATAGCAAATTTGAAGTCACTAATGATGAAACCCTTTCTTTGGCCCTTTCTTTGTGGAGTTAATTTATGGTGTAAAACCAGGCGCTGTCCCTTTCTCCCATTATATCACCACAAAATGGTGAGGTTGTCGGGAGTCTATGAAGACTTCAGGAGAAAGTTGATGAAGGAAACTGATAGCATATTATAGCTTATTGTTGACATAGCCCCTACAGACCCTCTTTTGTTCTCTTGTAATGTGGGAAACTTGGTGATAAGGTTCTCCCGGGGTGAAATTGGCTGAGGGAGGAATTCATTTTTGGCAGCGCTATTGTCAGATTAAAAACAGCACCTGATCTGAGAGGGTATGGGGCATGTAGCTCGTAAGCGGTAGTTAGGGAGAGGGTCTCACTAGGGGTTAAATGTGCTGCTGTTGATCATAACTGAATTGCCGCAAGGAAAACCACTCATTTCTTCACGGACAATATGGGAACATGGTGTATGTTTAGGGGTTTTCAGTCAGGGTCGAAGAGCAGATGAGTGCTTTGTGCCCTACTGCTAATTATCAAGAGTTTGGTTCAGCCCTTTCTTGTTGTGGGGGTATTCAAGGGTTTAACTACATCATAAATGGATAGATTATATTGATCTAAGCAAGCAAGAATGTCATTCATCTGGAATGTAACGTGGGCGCTGTTCCTCTATCCAAGAACATGGGCATCAAACTAGATTTTTCATTACCATATGTTAATTGCAGTTATGAAACCACAAATTAATGGTGTAGTATTAACCATGATCATGTAGTTATCAGGGGTAGTGATGATGTAATGATGAACTAGCATCAGGCAGAACACCACAAAGCAGTTTCATGGAAAAGGGGACTTTCTTTCAGTCTCAGGTTGTCATCTCTTGGTGATAATGTTGTAAGTTCTGGAAAAATTGACAAATTGTCTGTTTCTTAGGGTCGTCAATATAGGGTCAGTATAAATTTAAAGATAAATGTTAGCTTTTTTCCTCGCCAATCTGACTGACATATTTGCATGAATTAATGTGACCATGCTGGTCCTCATCATCATTACAATGAGCATCCAGATGGAAAAACAACGGATGTCAACAGGAATCTATCGCATATGTAGAATTGAAANGAGCATCCAGATGGAAAAACAACGGATGTCAACAGGAATCTATCGCATATGTAGAATTGAAAGAAAAATGAAATGAATTAATGAAATTGTGCGGTTTGTGCTTTGCGTTTTCTTAATGATCCATCTCTGTGTATTGTTATGGTCTTAGCTTTGCCAGAGGTTAACCGGACACTAATGGGATGAATGGAGTTAATGGTAGGTTCCATTGAGTGCAAAGATTTGATTTCAGAGCTACAAAAGGAATTATTTTTGTTGAAAAATGGACGAAGATAGAAGAAATCATATCCATTCATTGCTCTTGGCTAGCCATATGCCTGCATTTTGCTGTTTGCTCACTGAATCATCCGAGCTGATCATTTGAAATTCTTTATTTGAATTAAAGACAACTGAAAATGATGTTTTGTCTTGAAAGTTTGTGTTTGTGTCTGATGGAAGTGATCAACTCGCCAGCTGTCTTGGCAATATCATTCTGAACGTGCTGTCTTGTTTGACATCATTTCAGTCATCATTTGTATTTCTTTTCTTCATGTTGTCAAAAAGTGTCTCAGTTGTTTCTAAAAAGCTTGGTCATTTGTTTCTCTGGTGCGTCTCTTGTCACACGGACTACACACTCATTGTCTTCAGGAACATCCCTGAATAACTACGGTTGTGGCACTAAGTGGTTGCCAGCAGATTTCAGTTTTAGTTCCACTTATAAAGAACAGAGGGCATGCTGCTTCTGACATTGTTAGTTTTGGTGTATGGTTTATACCCTGACACTGGTATCATCCTGAATTCCAGACACACTGATTTATGAATCGCAAAAACAAGTGATATCTTTTAGCGTAGGTAAATGTTGTCACAATGAATCAAAATCCCCTTGAGAGGTACATGAACTGCTTGTGTGGGTACATCATCATCCATCTCTTCTGGATAAGTGACCTTGCAAATGTCTCCTGTATATTACTTCTACTTATAGACCTACAGGTTTTTGCAATGGGTACAGTTGGAGTGCAAAGGGAATAATGCAGTTCAACACACTGCCCATTAATAAATTCATCACACTGATTTAACAATACAATGTACCTTCTTAATCATGATCTTGCCATGCAGTTCCTTAAACCTGAGTTGACCATGTGGCGCCGCCTTCCCACTGTGGTCAGAACTAAACTATTGCTCCATCTCCTGGGACAATAGACACTCCTCTATTGTTACATTGGCAGTCGCAGCAACCGCAAAGTTGATGATGACGATTTCAGGTTGCATGGTCTCAAAGCT
>NMRB01003618.1:26668-57487 GCA_002633025.1 Notospermus geniculatus | reverse complement strand
TCTGAGCCTTCGTTTGAGGTGTTTGCAGGGCGTTTGCAATTCTCTTGCTCGTCGCATGGGGGCTTTTTGTTCGTTCACGTCAGCTTTAAGGCCTGTTTCCACTACAACCATAAAGGTATTCCGCTGCGGTTTGCGGCGCCATAGCGGAGCGGTTTTCAGAGGGTTTTGGATAATCCTTCGATGGTTTAACAATACATGGCAATGTTGATTATATCCCAATGCCTGTGAAAACCGCTCCGGCACCGCAAACCGCAGCGGAATTCGCTAGTGGAAACAGGCCTTTAAAGGCTCCGAACCTTCAGAAAGTTGTCTCGAGCCAGTTGGCTCTCATTTACACTAGTCCCCAGTTGGTCAGTTGGCCATGGGTATAGGCCAACTAAACACTGGCATGAATGGCGCCAAAAGTGAAGGATCATCAATAGACGGCGCTGTTTGACGAGAGATCCAATCATAAACCATCATCACAGGTTTATCCGACGCCGCCGTCGGTAACACACTTTCTGATTGGCTAAGGTACGTGTACAAAATGTACGCTGTATTTTCATACTCGCGGCAGATCCCAGCGAGGATTCCCCGAATCCGACAGCTAACGCCGCCAATTTTAGTCCACAGGCTTATGTAACTTTGTAGCCATTTTTGGAACATTCTGGGAAATAGTGATTTTTTTATGGCAGATTTAACGTAGATTCAGAAAAACATTGTTGCCAATTTTTTAATCTGCGCTTTTTGGCCGCCATCTTGGATTTCAGGATGGCCGCCATTCTCTACATTTATCTGCTAAACTCAAAAACTATTGTACATATGGAGATGATTTTGATGGCTATACCCAGGTTTTTGGGGTCGAGGAATCTGATGGTAACGGTAAAAAATTTCGAAAAATGGCGGCCATCTTGAATTTCAAGATGGCCGCCATTCTCTACTTATCTGGTTATAACTCAAAAACTATTGTACACATGAAGATGATTTTGATGGCTATACCCAGGTTTTTGGTGTCGAGGAATCTGGTGGTGACGGTAAATGAAATGGTCCATGGACCATGTGCTCACCCGGTTGGAGATAATAGTGTTGTGACAGATGAAGCTACATATCAGTCATGAGCAATCTAGGTCAAGTCATTCCCGAGTTACAGGACTCTGATGATTTTTGGGTTACGCCTCCTGGCGGCAATATTGGATGTCAGATCAGGCCGAAACTCGGCTGCGAAATTCAAAACTCGGCTGCGAATGAAAATGCCTCTTTCAGTCAAGTACAAACACTAAAATGGCTATCTTCGTGATCATAATTTTAAAAGTTTTAGACTAATAATCTTGGAAGAAACAAGGCGTCTGCGAGATAAAAAGGCTAACGGTTGACTAAAAGAGGCCTTTTCATCCGAGGATGAAGTGATTGACACAGCACAGGCCAGTGGATTTTACGCAGATCGGCAACCATCCCAACAATTTCAATGTCCGGAAATAGACGGAAAGTGACGAAAATATTCGATACTATCGACGGCTGTTCTTAACGGCTGACTCTACGCTGTAAGAAAACTTTATTAAGTTCGTGCTTAAATTCCTTCTTCTTGGTCCAAGCATAAGTAACGTTTTTCAGTGAGGCCGTTTTGTGGGGAAGAAGATAAACGGTGTATCCTGTCATCAAAACCTTATCAAATCAATTACAAAGAACGCAAAACCAGGGGTTTAGTTAACACTTTTGGACAGGAATTCATGACTTCCTTAACCCCCAAACCAGGAAGTATTGGGGCTTTTCTTGGAAGTCTAAATGTACTTCATAAGCTTAAATACATTAGAAGTTTAAAATTCTTTGGAAGTACTTATGACTTCCTGGAGCCTAAAATTCAGAAGTATTTTGACTTCAGTGACTTCCAAACTCCCTCTAACTAAACCCCTGAAAACAGCAAATCACCTCAACTGCAGATCTGCAGAATGACTGCGCCTTTTAAAACTATCCCGTTACACAGTTTGGCTATCAGAAACCACGACAGCAAATTATTGTTACTCGGACTGGCACTCCTAGGACTACCATCCCTTTCACACTGGCGAATCAGATCACTTTGCGCGCCATTTATTGCCTGTGAAAAGAAATAAATATGACCTAATACACATGCGTACTGCGGTAGATTTGGGTCTGAGACGTGATCACGTCTCAGGCCCCGACGTGATCATCATTCTTGAACACTTTGTCAAAACCTGGCACTGGCAGTCGTTTTTACTTGAAAACATACTCCCCCAACTAGAATTGACTTACCAGTCGCCACAGTGTGACCTGGGCTTTAACCTGATCATTTGTGGGTCGGCCTTACATAAAACGTCAATGCTGTGTTTCTTTTAAATAACACTTCAAAAAAAATATGAAAATCGATTTCCTGGGGGTGGCCACCACCAGACCCCCCCCCCACACACACACTACTGAAGAGCTTCACCTTCTCAGGTTCACTTTATATAGGCCTATTTAGACTTTCCCCAACACACCCTAGTTGTCATTGTGGCAGTCTGAGACGGACATTGGCCCTCACACCCTGCTTTAATTAAAGCGAATCGACAGTCGTTTTGTAAACAGAAGGATGATGTTTGTAAACATTGCCCTCACAGCCAATCAGAATGCAGGAAATTAGTGTTTGTAAACAAAGATTCGTCCCCTTTTGCATTCAATTTTTTTGGCTGACAAATCGCTTTAAGTAGGCTTTTCTCGTCCATGTCGGCGGCCGCCATCTTGTCCTTCCGTTCTCGGAACTGTTTTCATGTTCAGAAGTGCTTCCTGCCACAAAAACAGACAATTATTAGCTAGTATTCATTTCCTTTCTGATATCACTTGTTATCAACACAAACTCCTTTAATAGTCGGAGTCGGAAAATATTCGCATTTTCAATATCATTTATTCTGGGAACTGCATCTAGTGTAGCGTAGATTTCTCTGGGTTGGTGGTGGCACGGCTTGGCCTCTTCACGATAGATTGTTAAAAACCTTTACCAAAATGTAGTAGGCCTACCGGTAATCTGCACTACTTTCAAGATGGAAACCTAGACCTGTGCTTGTGGTGTTATGGAAGATAACGCCATCTAGTGTTAAGTGTGACCAGAAATGTGTCCTGAATGACGGCCATCTTGATATCCAAGATGGCGGCCATCTTGAAATCCGCCACTTTTCGAATTTTTTACCGTTACAACCTGAAAATCATCTAAGTGCTATAACCCAGGAACGGCTTGACCCAGAGTGCTCAAACATGATACGTACCTCCATCTAGATGACCTTTATGTGCACGTCAACCTTCGGCCTGATTTGACTTCCAATATGGCCACCAGGTGGCATAACCCGAAAATCATCAAAGTGAACTCAGGAATGACTTGACCTACTCTGGTCAAATTCGATATGTGGCTCCTATAGATAATCTATACGCGCATCTAAAGTTACGGCCCGATCGGACATCCAATATGGTCACCAGGTGGCGTAACCCGAAAATCATCAAAGTGCTTTAACTCAGGAATGACTAGATCCGGACTGCTCAAATTCGATACATGGCTCCCTCTAGATGACTTTTATGTGCATGTGAAGGTTTGGCCTGATCTGACATCCAATATTGCCACAAGGTGGCGTAACCCCATCATCAAAGTCCTGTAACTCGGGAATGACTTGACCCAGATTGCTGATGATTGCTATATGTAGCTTCATCTGTCACAACACTATTATCTCCAACCGGGTGAGCACATGGTCCATGGACCATTTCATTTACCGTCACCACCAGATTCCTCGACACCAATCATCTTCATGTGGGGAACGGAACCCTTAACTTAGGCCCTTTCCTGCTCCTTTGTAAATACACCTACATATATAGTCTGACTCAGGCTAGAGGTGACATAAAAAAGTAGAGAATGGCAGCCATCTTGAAATCCAAGATGGCGGTCAAAAAGCGCAGGCTAAAAAATTGGCAACAAAGTTTTTCTGAATCTACCTTAGATTTTCTGCAAGAAAATCGCTATTTCGCAGACTGTTCCAAAAATGGCCACAATGGTACACAAGCCAATGGACTAGTTGATACTTGAGAATCGCATCAACTGAAGCAGTTTCAGAGCGCGGGTAACGTAGTGGGTAGCGGTTTGAAACCGCGGGAGGAGTTTACCCGTAGCAGGACTTTGTCCTCGCTCCTCTTCATACAGTCGAAGAGTGGGGGAATGAAGAGGGACGAGGGAAAACCCCTGCTGTGGGAGGAGCTGCCAGAAGAATGCCAATAATCCCTACCTGTATGTTGTACTTTGCCCTAAGTTTTGTCCTGAGGGCGACAGAGCCTCCAGGACAGCATATAGGGATGAACTGATTTTCCCCAAGTCGAGATGCGTTGCTGCTCATGAGACAATGCGCGCAAAAATATCCGTAAAAACCTATTTTTGAGAAGAAAAAAAAACAGTTCAGAATGGGGAACTCTTCCAAAGGGGCTGACTTAATTGTTTATTAGGAACTTAGTGATGATCCGCAGATCACTTCAAATGAAGATATTCACTGGAAATCCAGCTGGAATCTCGGAATAGGTTCCAGCTCGTCCAGTCACTTGACAGCTGGTAAACTGGTACTTGATAATTTGAAATTCTCACGTTTTTCAAGAAATTTTGATACCATTAGATAAAGCTAACCTCAGATTATAGGTTTTCTTATTTTGAAACTTTTTGGCGTTAACTGGGCAGAAATATTGTACATGTAATATCAAAATGTTGATATTTTGAAAAATATGCCTAAATGCTAACCGGTTAAGCGAATCATCTAGAATTTCATAATTTTATGATTTGAGGTCAGCTCTATCTACTGACATCAGAATTTCGTAAAAAATCATGAAAATCTCATATTATCAAAATTCGATAATCTCAAATATCTCAGCAACCACTCGACAGATTTCAATGAAACTAGGACAAAATCCTCAGACAGTTCCATTATATCAAAACTACTATAACAATGAAAGTAAAATTACAAAATAAAAATTTTGATTTTCAAGTTTTTTTTCTGATGAGTAGGCTATGAATATAATAATTTTCATATTTCGAAATTTCCTAAATTTTGATGCAGAAATACGACCAACAGGTTTTCCTTTAATATGCAACAAACCGTGTCAAAATTGGTGCGAGTATTTGAAATATTCAAGACATCAAGTGTAGATAAACATCAGTCAATGCATGTACATGTACTACAGTACGTCGTAGATACTGTTCATTCCAACTCACCAGCGCGCGATGAGGAGGCCAAACTTTTACGTTCTTCAAAATTATGGTCCATGAAATAAATAAATTTATGCTGAATCCAGATAACACTTACACGACTTTATATCGGTCGCGCAGTCCAAAAGGCCAGTGGACATTTCACGAGGTTGGCTTGTTACGACGACAGACATTCTGAAAAGTAACAAAGTGTTGTGCATGAGGAATCTTAAAAATTAAATTCATTACACCATTTAAATAATTATTTGGTCAATTTTTATCAATAAATGAGTCGAACTTATATGTGTACCTCCCTCTGTCATTGCACTATTACGTCCGACCAGGTAAGCACATGGTCCATGGACCATTTTATTTCCTGCTGCCATGCTGAAGGCTGTGGCTTTGCACCTTTTGTCGCTTAGTGTGTTTGCTTTATCGAGTACATCTCCACTAAACCAAATTCAGATTCAGCTACATGTATTTATGCACAAATCACAGCAACCATGGCAACATACACAATGAAATGGTCCATGGACCATGTGCTCACCTGGGTGAATGTACCAGAAAAACAAATGACAAATGTTAAATCGAAATGTTCCCGGGCAAGCCTTGAGTTCCAGGTACAGGGGGTACCCAGACACCTGATCACACCAAGTTAGAATGATACAATACAACGATGAAAGTAAAATTACAAAATAAAAATTTTGATTTTCAAGTTTTTTTCTGATGAGCTAGATTACATAATTTTCATATTTCGACAGTGCCGCGTCTTCCTCAGGACTCACGATTCAATTTTGATTAGGCCTATGTCATTTAACACCCACTGCATGTATTCGTTCAGTATTTCACAGCACGGCGATATGACATGGGTGTGTACGGCCCATAGTTCTACAAAATGAAAAATGTCAAAATGTGTATCTGTATGACCTACGGATGCCTCCAAAACGCACTTATGCTACATTAGTTGGAACATACATTACAAGTAGGCGTCGCAAAAGAAAAGAAAAAAAATAAAGAATTCAGTAGTAAACTTACTTGGATTTTGTAGGTCTCCGCCAAGTTTCACACTGCTGCTCGTCACTTCGTACGCCCAATTGATATAAACGCCGGCAGTTCGCCTCTTTATCTCTGAGGACAGGACAACACCCAAACCGATTCTACAACGCGTGGCGAAACCACGAGAGAGCCAGACGCTGATTGGCTGATGGCAAAAATGGCACGCAGAGGAAAGCAAATCAGAATCGACGTAACACATTTATCTTCGAATTCTACGTCGTGGTCTGGTCAACAGATTTAGATTTAGAGAACATGATTTATCAAGGGACACCGCAATAGTGAGTTTACGAAACCATACGTTAACGTTAACGCTAACGTTAATGACATCATTATGACGTCACATCGAATGAATCTGTTGCATTTCTTCTAGGGGTGACGTCATTTTGACGTAATTAGCGTTAGCGTTAGCGTTAACGTTTGGTTTCTTAAACTCACTATTGTCAATTACATTACTGTATAGTATGCGTTAATCGGTCGGCCCGCGAAACTTGTTCGAATGGCAAATCGCTGAATATCCGCATTCTAGGCCTAGTTAAGTTGATTACGCATCTCTCTATACGACACCATGTCATGTCAATGAGGAACCCGCAGAACTACGCCACGACGTGGCGCTGTCAGTGTAAGACCCAGAAGTCCTATTTTCTAACAGTATTTCCATTTACTTCTTGCCCCAAAATAAACCACTCTCTGGTTCAATTTTGATTAAATTACACTGTCCTGTTTCATGTTCAAAGTTCTCCATATATCACTGCTTTGTTTCGTCAGAAATGCCACAGGATGCCAATACTGACAACGTCTTTGGGGAAAATTTGTAGAAAAATGTACACATGCTTTGACGACGTGACGTCAACAACGAAAAAAGTGACGTCAGTACGTCATTCGGGTCTTATACTGACTGCGCCATCTGCAGTCATGCGGGTTCCCCATTCAAATGAATTTTCTGCTGACCTTTTCTGAGGTGAAAAGGTCATCTCATACGAATCACTTGTTTTCGGTGGCGTGAGACAACACTGTAAAAATCGTCCCATGGGTACAATGCTGATTCCCCATGGATTCAAGGGTAGCATAACCTAGAAGTAGGTCAGTTGGACCCAAAAGCTGCTCATGGGTGCCAACACCCCACGGGTAGCAATCGTAGACGGGCCAAAGTGACCTATGGAACTGGTCATTATGGGTTACTGCAACCTAAGGACCTATTCATTTCACACCCGAAGAAAAAAAATATTCTGGGTACCATGAAGCCATTCTCTTGTCCCTACCCATTTAAAGCATGACAAACGGGTCCAGTCAGGGGACAAGGAATGAACCCATTCCGATGGGTTTCTCGAGGCTTTTAGTTTTCGCAGTAGGCTAACCAATAAACGTTGATGAAAGGGTCCGAAGGTCCAAGGTTGATCATGAACTGTGTATAACGAAAGAATCACTGAAGCATGCCGCCAAGGGTATGCGGCAGGGCAGATATGGTCACGTGCCAGGAATTGACCAATCAGGTAACATTGTAAAAGTAGATCTTTAAAAACCCGGTTTTCTCCATTTATCATAGGTAATATCTGTTAAAAGGCAATTAAATATTCTGAATAATTGAGAGAAGAAGAATTTTCAAGTTTTGAGAAAGTTTGATAGTGACCATGTCATAATTAGCCTGTCTTCCAGTGGTGTTAAATGTATTACTACGCCGATTTGGAGTGGCTGCATTGAAATATCGTGCGAAATAATCACTCATATTTTCAGTACGCATATCATGGTCAACCCACAACGTAAACTTTATAGTTTGAAGCATAATACTGTCAGGCGGTTCAATCGAATGATGCAAAATGCATCGTCCAGGGTCCAGAGTCCAGACTCCAGCGTCCAGGTTATTACAACTACCTTCCCCAAGTGCTGAATGAGGATTTTGTCAAGCAGCAATGAAAGGCTTTATTGTTCCTGAGAAAAAAGACACAAAAAGGCAAATTGATGATGTCCTTGAAAACGCCTTTGTGCAATTCAACAAATGAATATTCAATGACGGTTTCTATTGTAGGCCTACTGTGAAACGGAAGGGTTACAGCGGTAAACTTTATCATTTCAAATGGGCATTGTCAGACGAGCTGTAGTTTTTCCCGGAGCAAGATAACTGGCAAGAGATTGCCAAATGACACACGCAGAAACAAGATGGTGCAGTGCTCTTGGTTCGAGCTGATTTTCTAGTCAGATTATACGATTTTCAACGCTCCCTCGCGATTTTTGAAATCGACTGAGTATATTTTAGTACTTCCACCTACTGAATCGCCGTGAACTTGCTTGAATGGTTCGCTTGCGGAAGTTTTGTGCGTAGTTGACGTCTGCAGATTCCTAAGACATCGGCTAAAATGACATTTTGTGGACGTCTCATCGATGTGGGATATGTTGAAGACGTTTTTGTGACTGCAAGTGGGATCTCACTGGAAGGTACACATGGAATGATCGTTTTTACAATTTCTATTCAGGTAGGCCTACTAGGCCTGTTAGTATATCAACAGATTTCTATACCAGCTGCATTCGCTGTCAATATAGGCCCAATAGAATGTATTGAATAAGTGCTGATGTCATAGCGGCAACATATATTTATGTTCGCTTGTTGGTGTTCTCTGCTGCTAGTTCAACCAGAAGCAACATCTGTCTGATCAGCATCGAGAAGTATCCACCTCGGAAGAGCTAACGAGCCTGCGCTTGTTCACAGACAAAAGGCAGTGTTAACTGATTGAAATTCACCACCTGTATTTGCTGCGCGTGGAGCCTTCACCGAGACAACCACGCCCTATGGTTGTTGGGACGTCTGTGGCTGTACCTGTAACCTGGATCAGGCCCGACTCCTTCACATCACGTACAAGAATTCCCGCACCAAAAGGACTAACTCGCACGAGCAAGAGAGATTCAACGCCATTGCAAATGCTTTCGGGACTATGCTTAAATCAACGGTGCAACATAAGGCTGCGACTACATAGAGGTACACCGTATACGGACACGCCCGTTATGTAATCGCAGCCTTACAGACCAATGACAAGCCAATACAGAGATTTAAACCTCTACTTCTGCTGGATGCTGCATGGTTGGACAAACTAGGCCAATAGATTCATGCACAGATGGAGACACGTTCAGATCAGTTGTTGATTTTTCGTTTTTCAAAATCTATGGCTGGGATGACCGTGTTTCACCGCCACATTGCAATCAAACTTGAACATCGAATTTCAGTAATCGGAAGCTGGGTTCCCTACGAAATATTTCGTACAATTTCTCATCCAATTTCATTGGAAGGAAATATTTCGCATCCCGCGGCAGAACTGAACGCATTTTGTAACACATGCTCAGAGATAGGGGTCTTGAAGACGGTCGGCCTTTTGCAAGGATTCCCCAATATAGAACGTAGATGAGAAAGATATTTTTGTTAATCCTGAAACGTAAAATGTTTGGGCCAGAAGTTATTTTTCCAGCGTATGCTTAGGTCAGGCGCTTCACATAACAGTACGATTCATGGCTAGTAACAGTTATCTCTTCGGAAAGATCGTCCATGACTGGAGTGTTATGCAACCAGGCCTTGGCTTCCAGTATGTGAAGTCTCACCTAGCCTGTGCTGTCCTCTGCTGGCTAGATCGATGCCTGACAATGAACATACTGCCTGATGACGCCATTTGTCAGCTGCATTCAAAACGAGGCACGTGTATGGAGAAAACGGAGGCTTTCGAGTACCAAGGTGCCCGGATGTACCAGAAAAAGGTGACGTGTCATGGAGACCTACATCCATGTTCTACTACATTTTTTCATGTTTCTGTAAATGTTGTGCGATTGAAACATCTGAATTCTTCCATTTTGTTACTTATATATATTGTAGTTTATTGTTATTGTTTGTTACTTATCGGTTCATCCTCCCCTCCCTTTAATAATTTAATAATAAAAATGATGCTCTAAAACGCTGTAAACCTTTAACCAAAGATGTACATGTAGGCCTTCATTTCTTACCTCCGACCGGAGGGGCCAAGTCTGCCACCCCTACCTAGGCTTTAGATGTGTGCATTGGCTTGTGTATACATGTAGCTGACACGAGTAAGTGAGAAAACGGATATATCAATAGAAAGTACAGTCATGATGAATTCAATAGGGAGGTTTCGAAATAAACGTAAACGTTAACGACAACGTTATTTTTGTACCGAAAATGCAATATAAAATCTGGTTAATGTGTAGTACGAAAAATAACGTTGTCGTAAAGTTTACGTTTATCGTTTGATTTCGAAACCTTCCTACTGTGTCCCACTGAACCACCACCCAAACACAAAATCATACTGATGTCTTGCCGATACTGGTATTTGAGCCGAAGTTGCCGAAATCGGTCCTATACGATGACGATGAGTAAAGCAATATAGGGCCGAAAGCGGTTAAACATCGGTACCTCCCCCATTCTCACGTTGCGGCTTAATACGTCAATTGTTTGTTAGGGGGCAATGGCAAACGGGGGCAATGGAAAATATTACACCGGATTATTTGTTATAGTATGCCCCCGGGAGTACGCCGACATTGGGCCAACATCGGGTCGAAGTTTCTTGCCAGCTGGATAGGGTCCCCGTCGAAATGATTCAGGTTTCTAAAATGTTTTCTCTGTAGTTGAAATCTAGGACTTTTTTGGAGAGTATGAAATTTATTTTGTAGCTAGCACAAACTCTTAAATACAGACTGAACCGAAAAATATCCATTATTCCTCCCGTTCCTGCTGATAAGGTCAGCTTGGATGTTTTATTTCACCCCACCCGTTCGGCGATTATGGTAACATATGAAGCGAGACCAGTTCCTTGGCAAATAGTTACTGTATATAGAGCTAACCATGACAGTCCGGCTTGCCGAGTCCTCTTTAATTACTCTCGGTACTTCGGCTGGCTCGGCCTGAACGAACGCATCCATTATTCGTGGCTAGTGAATTATCTTTTGCACCAAGTCCATAAAATCTCAGGTAGAAGATGGTTCCCAGCAACCCTCATTCACATGTTTGACTACACCATCGGGAAGGTCGTTGGTCGGCTAGTCTTGCCAAAGACTGAACCGTGTCTGCGATGGCACCATAAACACGGAGACATGTTTTTCTTCGAGGTGGTCCCGCAGGACGCAAAGTTAATCATATTTACTGGATGTACAATATCATACAAAAGTAGTACATTATTCCTCACGGCATACGATTGGATTCCAAACGATGACAACAATGAAGTACATTTAAATTTGACCCGTCGGCAGCACACGACCGTTACAGTCCCAAGAGTGGGCCATGCTCTTACTACAGGTGCACAACTTGTGCGCATGCGTGATGGAATCACAATCATACATTTCGTCGGACACCATCTGGCATTGCTCGTCTTGCGGAATGCAAACAGCGACTTAAAAAAACGTCAGAGATTTATTGCTCATTTTCCAAATGAATACGAAATATTTGCGAAAAACAGAAATCGAGGAATTTTGCTGATAAGTTACCGAACACCTCGGGTGTCATTTTCTTGTCTTGAAATGTCTTGTTTCAAAAACACGTCACTCACCGGAAACAACACGTACGATGCTTTTAGAAAAATAAACGTCCAAGTTAATCAAGGGGACAGACTCCACACAAGTAAAACAAGTGCATATCTCGATTCATCGAATAACATTTTAAAATTACGTTTGAACAAAAAAAATCATGTGTCGTTGTATGACGAAGTATATGTGTACAAGCGGTTTGATTAAAGTTTATTGAATTTCTGCACGATTCGAGGCCACAACGTGTACATGTAACCACATGTACACGTATGTAGTTTTATGCAAATCTTGAGATGATCCGCATTTGGGTATAAAATTAGGTAATTAATTAAAACTACATTTAGGGATGTACATGTTAAGGTGATTATGATCTCCTTGACAGGAAAGGGATACTGTGGGATTACATGTAGTACATGTCCGTATGAAAAATTTGCACAGATTAATTCGGTTCCCGACCTGATGGATCGGGAACGGGAACTATATTAGGGAGTTTTCGCAAAGCCCCCGAAACGCCAACGCGAACGTGTATCCTTTTGTTCGGTGTTCTCGTCGTGCCATCGAACAATGGGTTTGGCGTTCGCGTCGGCGTTTCGGGGGCTTTGCGAAAACTCCCTAATGTTTTGTCGTGTGTCCGTTCATCTCTCCAGTCCGCAGGAGAGCTGGAAGGCTACAGGTACCACCTCCATGTTTGTTGACCCAAGCTTTCAGATCAGATAATCGGTTTCATTTTTCGATATCTGAATCAGGGTGAAATTGCCATATCAATCTCACAACTTTGTCCGTCAGAAATCTAAAAAAAACCGGGATAGGTAGTCCACATAGAGCACAGGGAACATGTCCCACCCCTAGGTTTGCCAACCCTGCCAGTTATTGGGCTTATCATTTCTGACATGTGATGTCAGGATCATAGTGATATTGATATCTCAAATTTGATATTTTGAGATAAACTTGGCATATTGTCAACTGAACAACATGAAACAAGTCTTACTTCTTGCCTACTTATCCAAGAATAGGACTTTGTTAAAATTCTCAGCCTCAAGTGTCCGGATGATTGAGATATCATGACATTTTCTCATATCAAAATTCCTTGCTTTGCTACTAGCCACTTATTAGCATGTTTTGTACATTTTAGGACAAAAATCACTATTACTATAGATTTGATAAGCGGGTACTAATCACACCACCTGTAATTAGGCATTCGGGAAAAGATGGGTGGTTTGTTGACGGAGAACGAGGGAGATTAGTGTCATACCTGTCACCAGAAAATTCCCCTTTGCATAAAATAGCCGTCTACGCTCAGACAAAAAAACACTTTACGATTTTATTCCAAACGGAAGTCTATTTCGAACGTAACATCGAAAAATTTTGTGGATATTTGGACAACTTTATGATAATTAAAGAATACCATGCAGGTTATGTTTTCTACAACATGGAAAAGGGAGGTAATGTTAGAAATCTCAAGATGCCAAACAATGATAGATGTTTGACTGATTCCGCTGCAAAAAAATTAAAAGTAGAATTTGGATACAAGGCGATTGCTTTGCTTACTTGTATACTAAAAGATAAACTTCAAGCTAGAGTTTACAAAATTCACGAACTTAACGGATCAAGAAATAGTCGCTTCGAGATGAGAAACGGGATTAACGTGCCGCTCAAACACACCAATATCCGGGTAATGGGTGGTATCTACATTTTAAAGGTATCAAATGGAGTAAGTTACCTGATTTCGTTTCTAGCGGCGAACGATTTCCAGCCAGTCAAAACGACGATTGCAGGGACCTTGCATGGTGGTGACCTTACCTTATACTGGTTGCAACATCAGAACGACGACTTTATGGTTATAATCAGCCGGCCAGGACCAGTTGGTGTCGGCTTCGTAGAACGTTTCGAACCGATAGATGGTCTCGTAACAAAAGGACAAGGTAAAACCGTAATGACGGAGGTCAAATTTCGCTTTCCTAAAGAAGATGATGTCCCATTTTCCCGCATCTTCATCCTTCCGACTGATGGGCGAATATTTCACCTGAGAGAGTCACCTGGAAAAACAAAGAATATTAAATCAACCATGGACTCTGCTGATACGTACACCCTAAATTGGAACTAAATACATTAGATCGTAGTTGTATGGTCAGAGAGGCCTGGCTTTGCCACAGGGATTGAGATGAGAAACGGGATTAACGTGCCGCTCAAACACACCAATATCCGGGTAATGGGTGGTATCTACATTTTAAAGGTATCAAATGGAGTAAGGTACCTGATTTCGTTTCTAGCGGCCAACGATTTCCAGCCAGTCAAAACGAAGATTGCAGGGACCGTGCATGGTGGTGGCCTTACCTTATACTGGTTGCAACATCAGAACGACAACTTTATGGTTATTATAAGCCGGCCAGGACCAGTTGGTGTCGGCTTCGTAGAACGTTTCGAACCGATAGATGGTCTCGTAACAAAAGGGCAAGGTAAAACCGTAATGACGGAGGCCAATTTCCGCTTTCCTAAAGAAGGTGATGTCCCATTTTCCCGCATCTTCATCCTTCCGACTGATGGGCGAATGCTTCACCTGAGAGAGTCACCTGGAAAAACAAAGAATATTAAATCAACCATGGACTCAGCTGATACGTACACCCTAAATTGGAACTAGTAAATACATTAGATCGTAGTTGTATGGTCAGAGAGGCCTGGCTTTGCCACAGGGATCTACATCCTCAGGTCGTTTAGTACATCAACAGCCTGTTGTGTGGTCAGCAATGCCGACCCTCACCCCCGGGCCCTCACCAAGAGGAGAACTGGACCACGGTGTAACATCTGCCTATGTTCATATTCCCCATATTTCAGTGTTTCCACCTTTGTTTTGGGCACGATTGACAGTAGACGGCTCTAGAGAGACCTTGCCTGTTCTATTGGGCAATAGAGGGGAACACTCACACACAGAAACGCTGATATATGTAGACACCTGTATATGTAGCCTAGCGCACATCGACCTTGCGACTGGAAGCAACTGAACGCAACAGTCGCTATCGATGTCTGGCCATTGTGGCAACAAGTGGCACACAGTCTTCAATCTGGAGCGCGCACATCGAACAGGCAACTGAACTGAATGCTACACGGAAATTGTCGATGTCTTCCGGGCGGACCACTCGGGATTCCGTCACATGACTAGGTGTGCTCCACAAACAAAGGAAATTCATTGCCAGAGCGCGCACATCGAAAGCGACTGAAGACAACTAGAAGCAACCCTCGGCGACGAGTAGAACATGAGCAACTGGCTGTAACTAGCTGCAACGGTCGGCAATAGCGTTGCCGACCGTCAACCTGCACATCAACCTGTTTGAGCATTTGATCAGTTGCTGTTGTTTCCAGCCAGTCGCCCACCGTCGTCGGAAACGCCATTGCCGGTAGTTGCTTCCAGTCGTAAGGTCGATGTGCGCTAGGCTGATCTGTCAATAGGAGACCAAGCATTGCATGAGGCCGAACTGCACACCATGGCTCACCCTATGTAGAAGTTTTTAATGTGAAGCTGAAGGTTTGCATACCAGTGAAATGGCAATTCAACAGTGGAGACCACCAAAACGATTTGAAGGTAAACATATTCAGATCATTTTTACTCGTGTCATCTCGCCACTTTTCGAATGACCAATAAAAGTGGCGATCGTACGTGGTGTCGGCGACTTGTTCATCTACCTTATTCTAAGGGGCCATATTCAAGAAGCCTTCGCAACTTTGCGTTCACGCAAATCTTTTGTAAGACAGTCAGTGAACAATAGGGCATGTGCAGCCAAACAATAGACTTGCGTACACGCAGAGTTGTGAAGGCTTCGTGAATATGACCCCTGAAGGTAGATGTAGATTTGCTTTATTCGAAGTCACACTGTACTTGACTCAATTAGAAAGTCATTATAATAATTTTCGAGACCTTTGTGGAATTTGTCAGGTGTATTCCAGTAAAACCTGTCAACCCAAGCTCTCCAACAATAGGTTTTTTTCACAGACGGCGCTGCTCTATTCATAGGGTATGCTGATCCTTTGTGTTGCAAGATTTTGACAATAGGAAATGCTCACAGTGAAAAAAGCCTATTATATCGGCATTGATTTATCCTTTTGTTCACTGCTCTCTTTGTTGCATCGAACAATGGGTTTGGCGTTCGGGTTGCCGTTTCGGGGGCTTTGCGAAAACTCCCTAGTTTTCGCAAAGTTTGGCGGTTCGCGTTGACGATTTGGGGGAGTTTGCGAAAACTCTCTATTTACGCACCTGTTCTTCCATGTTCCCAGTCCGTCCATGGCCTGGATTATTCGATCCATTCAGGACTTTTTTTTGAAACCAGGATAGCCGTCGGCACAGGTGACTAAGCCATTAACATTTAATTTTTTTATATAAAAATTACTCAAAAGACACATTTAGCCTAAAGCTGTATATCACTAAGGACTTCGCATAAACATATTGAATTTGTTTGAGCGTGCAATATGTGAAATAATTTCCAATAAAGCAATACCATACATGTACAATAAAAATGTAGCTTATAATATTTTGTGGCGGCTAACTGGTGTCGGAGAACTGCTAACTCACATGTGACCTGGTTTTATTCAACGGCATTTGAGAATACGATCTGCTTGTGTATACCATCACTTGTCACCTGGCTATTCTCACACCTGGTCAAGACGAGGCAGAACAATTAATGAAACCACCTTCATAGAAAGGCTCCCTTGGTGATTTCAAATTATTGAGACGTCTCACTCTCTCTGAGTTCGCCGTGGGAGTAAGAACAGACCGACAACTGATCGCGGGAAAGCAGCGGACACTGATTAAAACGTATCGTTACTTTTCTCTGAAGCAATAAGCAACACCAAGCATGGCCAAAGGAAAGTCACCGGCAAATGACCCAAACTGTTGTTCGTGTACCAGTCAGGTTAATGAAAATGACGCGGAAGAGGTTGTGGCTGCTAAAGTTACGGAATCTCGAGCGAGGTGGGACAAACAATTCGAATTCATACTCTGCTGTATTGGGTATGCCGTTGGTCTCTTCAACATTTGGAGATTCCCGTACCTGTGCATGAGGAACGGAGGTGGTAAGTAGGCCTACACGCTGTTTACTGGTATCGAGAATTTCTTTATTGTTTTAGATTCCCTGAATAGGCATCTCACCGTTCGCCAGCAGATGTATTGTAATTTCACGAAAAAAAAGAAGAATGATAATGATTCTAAAATAGATATTTATCAAAATTGAGATTTTCATGCTTTTCAAGAAATTCTGATGCCATTACATAGAGCTAATCTCAGAATATGCCGTAGGTTAAACTAATTTTTGAAACATTTTACCGTTAACAGGTCTAAGTTTCGAAAGTTCGCTACCGACATCAAAAGTTTGTGAAAAATAGCGAAAATCTCAAATTATCAAAAAATGGCAGTGGCCGTGGCAATTTTTTGAAGGTGGTTGTAGAAAACGCATGAGTTGCTGTCCAGAATCACAGCATCCAAGCATCGTATCTCGTACTTTTACGATACATTGTTAATATGTCATTTTTTCTGTATTTCATCACTCTGTATCCAGGTGCGTTTTTGGTGCCCTACATCCTCTGGAACATTGTGCTAGGCATCCCTTTGTTTTTCATGGAGGTAGCCATTGGCCAATACGGAGGGGTATCTGCACTGACCATGTGGAAACTAAGTCCCTTGTTCAAAGGTAATGAAATTAACCAAGCCTACAAGCCCCGGGAAACTGTCTTCCTTTTCAGGCAAAGCAAATATGATTACGTTAAAGGAGCACGGTGTGCTATCTCTTACCGGTACTTTGAGTGCCGACGTAGAGGGAGCCACCTACCGGCAGCATACGAACTACCATAAAAACCACTATAAAGTACACGTTACATTGGGTCCATTCGCCGACAACGTACATGTAGTTAGCAGAGGCGTAGCTAGCGGGGGGCAGGAGGGCTAATGCCCCCAGGTTTTTCTCCCCCGAAACGCCAACACGAACGCCAAACCCATTGTTCGGTACTGTTGCTCTCTTCGTGGCATCGAACAATGGGTTTGGCGGTTCGCGTTGGCGATTTGGGGAGTTTGCGAAAACTCTCTATTTACGCACCTGTTCTTCCATGTTCCCAGTCCGTCCATGGCCTGGATTATTCGATCCATTCAGGACTTTTTTGAAACCAGGATAGCCGTCGGCACAGGTGACTAACCCATTAACATTTAATTTTTTTATATAAAAATTACTCAAAAGACACATTTAGCCTAGCTGTATATCACTAAGGACTTCGCATAAACATATTGAATTTGTTTGAGCGTGCAGTATGTGAAATAATTTCCAATAAAGCAATACCATACATGTACACTAAAAATGTAGCTTATAATATTTTGTGGCGGCTAACTGGTGTCGGAGAACTGCTAACTCACATGTAACCTGGTTTTATTCAACGGCATTTGAGAATACGATCTGCTTGTGTATACCATCACTTGTCACCTGGCTATTCTCACACCTGGTCAAGACGAGGCAGAACAATTAATGAAACCACCTTCATAGAAAGGCTCCCTTGGTGATTTCAAATTATTGAGACGTCTCACTCTCTCTGAGTTCGCCGTGGGAGTAAGAACAGACCGACAACTGATCGCGGGAAAGCAGCGGACACTGATTAAAACGTATCGTTACTTTTCTCTGAAGCAATAAGCAACAGCAAGCATGGCCAAAGGAAAGTCACCGGCAAATGACCCAAACTGTTGTTCGTGTACCAGTCAGGTTAATGAAAATGACGCGGAAGAGGTTGTGGCTGCTAAAGTTACGGAATCTCGAGTGAGGTGGGACAAACAATTCGAATTCATACTCTGCTGTATTGGGTATGCCGTTGGTCTCTTCAACATTTGGAGATTCCCGTACCTGTGCATGAGGAACGGAGGTGGTAAGTAGGCCTACTCACTGTTTACTGGTGTCGAGAATTTCTGTATTGTTTTAGATTCCCTGGATAGGCATCTCACCGTTCGCCAGCAGATGTAATTTCACGAAAAAAAAGAAGAATGGTAATGATTCTAAAATAGATTTTTATCAAAATTGAGATTTTCATGCTTTTCAAGAAATTCTGATGCCATTACATAGAGCTAATCTCAGAATCACTCTGTATCCAGGTTAAACTAATTTTTGAAACATTTTACCGTTAACAGATCTAAGTTTCGAAAGTTCACTACCGACATCAAAAGTTTGTGAAAAATAGATAAAATCTCAAATTATCAAAAATGGCAGTGGCCGTGGCAATTTTTTGAAGGTGGTTGTAGAAAACGCATGAGTTGCTGTTCAGAATCACAGCTTCAATATCCAAGCATCGTATCTCGTACTTTTACAACGATACATTGTTAATATGTCATTTTTTCTGTATTTCATCACTCTGTATCCAGGTGCGTTTTTGGTGCCCTACATCCTCTGGAACATTGTGCTAGGCATCCCTTTGTTTTTCATGGAGGTATCCATTGGCCAATACGGAGGGGTATCTGCACTGACCATGTGGAAACTAAGTCCCTTGTTCAAAGGTAATGAAATTAACCAAGCCTACAAGCCCCGGGAAACTGTCTTCCTTTTCAGGCAAAGCAAATATGATTAAGTTAAAGGAGCACGGTGTGCTATCTCTTACCGGTACTTTGAGTGCCGACGTAGAGGGAGCCACCTACCGGCAGCATACGAACTACCATAAAAACCACTATAAAGTACACGTTACATTGGGTCCATTCGCCGACAACGTACATGTAGTTAGCAGAGGCGTAGCTAGCGGGGGGCAGGGGGGCTAATGCCCCCAGGTTTTTCATGCACATTTTGACCGAAAATTAGCAAAATATGGTCTTTTGCAACCCAGAGGACGTTTTGCCCCCCCCAGGCCAAAAAAGCTAGCTACGCCCCTGAGTTAGTCCTGCGGTTGGAGAGTGGCGCGCACAGCGATGGTGGCGCAGGCTGTGGCGAAAAGTGGTAATGACCGGGCTCCTTTTACATATTGTATACTTGACTATGGTAATTGATAGTGATTAAATTTGAAAATTGTTGCAAAAATATTCTGGATATTGATTTTGTGTGGTCGATGACGAGAGTCTCCTTAAAATCGCACGAAAATTCTCAGGTGTGCGCCACGGTTCAGTGAGATCACCTCTACGACTTGCTCTGTGCGCATGTCGGTACCGAGAATTCAAGTCTGCGAAACATCGCCGGCACGATAGGCCTGCCTCACGACAGACACATATTGTCGGTATAGCCTACCTCACATATAACGTTCATTACAAAGAATAGCGACGCAGGAAAAATTCGAAATCCCCGAGAAATAGACTAATTTTTATGACATCTCAACCATCCTGTAATTATGTACATCAATAAACGGGACTGCTGTTCGCGAAGTGACATCTGGGATATTCACATCGATTCATTTCAATCAGAATATATCTCAAATTTAATATCCTTACCCCTTTTGCGATTAATAACCCTAGAAATTAATATAATCAGCAGGTAGCTCTATTGATACTCAGTATCATTCTTCCTTTGTGTTTCCTGAACGCAGGATAGTTTATTAGGAAGTTGTAATGAAGATTCTTCATGGTGGCCGTGTTCCTTTTTAATCATTAACAGGATCGTTAGTGGAGAAAATTGTAATAATCCATAACCAAGTCGTTGTCCACATCTTTAAGCCTGCCGCACACTGGAGCTATCTGCTGAGCAAAAAATCATTCTGGCAGAACTGAATAAGGAAGAAGAAGAACTTGACAGAATGTTGCTCTTCATGATCGCCAGTGCCTTCTGAAAACCGCTTGTAGGTGGCCCTTTCCGCAAGCCCCCCCCCCCTACCACGTCGTGTACGCCCGCCATTTTTTCTGCACTGCGTACTATGCGGAGCTGCTCTGGCAGCATTGCATAATTAATGAGCTGTTTTGCGGCCATTGGTCCCAGCGGTATAAAATATTAATTTGCTAATGTGCATCAAAGACTACATGCTTTCTGCTGCAGACACTTAGCTGTGCAAATAAACAGTTCCATTTTTTTCTGTAGGTGTTGGCTGGTGTACGATAATGATCACAATATCCTACACGGTATTCTACAACACTTTGATCGCATGGGTTCTCTATTACCTCTACTCAAGTTTCAACATTGTCCTACCATGGACAACATGCGACAACCCGTGGAACACAGAGGACTGTTTCTCACGATTCCCATCACTAAATTCGACCAATGGGAGTCAACTTTACAACAACCAATCAGAATCAATCTCATTGGAGGAAAACATAACATCAAGGAGATTTGTTTCGCCCTCTGAGGAATTCTGGCAGTACGTATATATGCGTGAAAATATTGTTACGCGGAAAAAAATATTATATTTCGTCTATAAACACTGTCCCAGTTATTCAAATTCAACAATGATGGTACATGCAATTGCCTTTTGAATCAATAATATCGAGAAAGCACCAGCGCTCAGGCTGTGTCGAACAAACCAGTACGGTCCTGGGCCGAACGCACAGAAAGTCCATTTAGTGCAACCGGCGCCTATCGGCAGTTACATGTAACTATTACTAACCGCCGATAGGCACCGAAAGCACAATGGGACATTCGTCATCTTCTGAACCCTTCATTAGGTCATTGTTCGCCAGCGTGTCTATATGAGGCCCTGTCGGGGACTTGTAGGGCTAAGAATCCACTCACGCGATTTTCGAGCGGTGCGATGCCGCACCCTTTGTCCGTGACCAACGCCGCGGAAACAAACAATGCTTTCGAGCATCTCCCGCTCGAAAATCGCGTGAATGGACAGCCAGCCTAGGGCAGCGATTTCATAGAGGCATACGGTATACGGGCACGCCGGTTAACAAAGGCTTCACAAAGGGTTCGCGACCATGAAGCCATTAGGGAGTTTTCGCAAAGCCCCCGAAACGCCAACGGGAACGTCTATCCTTTTGTTCGGTGGTCTCTTCGTAGCATCGAAAAATGGGTTTGGCGTTCGTGTTGGCGTTTTGGGGGCTTTACGAAACTTGCATGCCTACTGTTAACCGGCGTGTCCGCATACCGTATACCTTTGTGTAATCGCAGCTTTGGGTTGCCTGGAAGTGGACAAAAGGTTTTGCACGAAAGTTACGAGAGCTTCATCTCAATAAAGTCCCTACTCACAGACATGGCTCGGATGTGGATCTCACTGAGGGAATTTTTATGCGTGTGCCACTGGCTAAAGAAATTCGTCCTTTCTATCTTCAGTCACAAGGTGTTGGAAATTTCAGATGGCATTAGTAACCTGAATGGTATCCGCTGGCAACTTGTCCTCTGTCACTTCATCAGCTACGCGATTGTTGCAGCGATTGTATGCAAGGGCATTCGAAGTGCTGGAAAGGTAAGTAGGCCAAGAGTAGTACTGGTCCTCTTTGGGACGATGCGAAATAATTATTGTCCCAAAACACGTCACATTGAAAAGATCTGTAGAACTTGGAACTTTAAGATGAGAAGGCAGAATGAAGGATTTTTACATACATGTATTCAATTACTGGCATTTCTTCGTTTTGAACAACTTGGATCAAATTTTCAAGGGGATTAAAGAATGGAACGATTACTCATCTGGTATTTCATTGGCACAGCGGGGTGTGTTTCTGATTCGAGAAATACTAATTTTAATACAAAGTCATGTAACATTCTGTCCCCGCTCTATCTACGTCCAAAATTCATCAGTTTTGGATAACCAGTGTTAATTCCTCAAAGTAGCTCCACAGCATGTTTGATGGGCAGGCAAGTTACACCAGTTTTGGACACTTATCGTAAAATCGTTTTCTCGCTCATAATTTCTTATCTAGAGGTACGTCATACATGTACGTATTGTCCAATCAAAGACAACAAAACACCCTCTGCGGGATTACAACCAATCACGCGGTGGATAAGCACTCTTGAATACAAATATGTTATGAGAGATGTCATTTCATTTTTAGGTTGTGTATGTGACCGTTTTGCTGCCGTATGTTTTCTTGACAATACTGTTGATTCGCGGGTGTACACTCCCTGGATCTCTAACCGGCATTTTGTTCTACATTAAACCGGAGTGGAGCAAACTGATGGAACCAAGAGTACGGCTTTTCATACCTCTGGTCCGTATGCATAAAGGTACAATAAGTGAGGTAGAGCGTATTCCGGGTGTAACGTCACAATGTAACGTTAAGTTATACCTGGAATAAGTTCTATTTCCCTTATTCTACCTTTTTGCATAAGGGCCCTGTTGTCTTCCTTCTCGACAGCCGGCGCCACCATCGCCGTGCGCACCACTCTCCAACCACAGGGAGTAACTATATGTACGTTTTGGCGAATGGACCCGATATACTACTTACATGTACATTTTGTAATGTTTTTTTTATAGGTCGTATTGCTGCCGCTAGATGGCTCCCTCTAAGTCGGCAGTCAGAATACTGACCGCCAAGAGATCGCATACCGTGCTCCTTTAAACCTTGGACCCATTCAAACTGCTTGTGTTTTTACAACAGTCTCTTCCTCGTGGTTGATCTTCGTTTCAACTATACGTCCGCCTATCGGCCTACCGTGTTACTTTAATGCACGATTTTTTTGCAAAGTTGCGTATTTCAAAAACTGACTTAAACATTTCTCGGTTGAATACGTAGTCAGGTCCTAGGCCTTGGGGGAGGGGGCACCCTTTATAATAGGCTACACTCAATAAACTCTTTCTCTCCCTTTCATCTAGATATGGGCTGAAGCAGCCCTGCAGGTTCCGTGTATATAGTGTAATATATAGATATGAATATCACATTTTGGATTTGCTCGTTTCTTTGGTTCTATAAATGTACCTCGCTACCAAAACATTTTGTAATGTTTTTTTATAGCTCGTATTGCTGCCGCTAGATGGCTCCCTCTAAGTCGGCAGTCAGAATACCGCCAAGAGATCGCAGACCGTGCCTTGGACCCATTCAAATTGCTCGTGTTTTTAGTCTCTTTCTGGTGGTTCTTTCAACTTATAGGCCTACCGTGTTACTTTAAATGCACGATTTTTTTGCAAAGTTGCGTATTCCAAAAACTAAATTTAACATTTCTCGATTGAATACGTTAGTCAGGTCCTAGGCCATGGGGGAGGGGGCACCCTTTATAATAGGCTACACTCAATAAACTCTTTCTCTCCCTTTCATCTAGATATGGGCTGAAGCAGCCCTGCAGGTATTTTACTCTCTCGGACCAGGTTGGGGAGTGATGATCACTTTTGCAAGTCACAACAAGCTCAAGAATAAAGTTCACCGGTGAGCTGACTGGAATGTAGGAAAAAAATCCACCCGAAAAAATCCCCCTGGAAAAATTCCCCCAGGAAAAAATCCACTTTTTGGTAAAGTAGGAAAAAATCCCCCTGGAAAGAATCTGGTTAATTCGCAGTATGAAAAACAACGTTGTCGTAGTTAACGTTTATCGTTTGATTTCTTAAGCTCGCTATTGATGTGTGGCTTAAACCCTATCATTCAAATATTTTAATATTTAAATGATAAAATGTTAAAACAGACTCCGAATCAATTCAGAATCAAGAACTTTTCTGTTGCAGGGACGCGGCGATTATTTGCCTGGCAAACAGTGGCACAAGTATATATGGAGGCTTCGTGACCTTCTCAGTTATTGGCTACATGGCGCAAAAAGTCAAGGTCCCTGTCGATAAAGTGATAACTTCAGGTAGGACTATGGAGTGATTATCTTCCGGATCTCCGTCCGAGATTAGATGCGCCTGTTTAGACAACCTCGTCTCCAGGGCTTAACGTCTGCGATTTAGGACTTGCTAAGCCCCGGATACACGATTCGAATCCTGCTCCCTGATTGGTCGGTGCAATGAACCGATCTGCAATCTTAACGTCGCCTAATTTCAAGATTTTTTAAATTCGTGAGGTTGTTTCCAGGGTCTCCCGCCGACGGATGAGCTGAGAGAGGAACGAGATATACGGTGGAAAATGACCCTGGGAACGAGGTTACCCGTTTTGGAAGGCGCGACATCTCTCGGTACTAATGTACACTAGCTTCTTACATAACTATCATTACAATTTTAACATTATTCCCTGTATATCATAAGCAACTTCCGTGTTGCAGGTCAGGCGTTGATTTTCGTAGTCTTTTTTGTTTACATGTAGGTCCTGGTCTGGCGTTCATGGTCTACCCAGAAGCTCTCGGCTCACTACCTCTCCCTCAACTTTGGTCCGCCCTATTCTTTACGATGCTACTGACCGTGGTCATTGACTCACAGGTAAGGGAGTTGATTGACCATTCAGTGACCTTTGACTCGAGTAAATCATTTTTGAGGTCTACATATTGCATTAGACTGGTCCGCTCCTCTCGTAGCGAGGGCAGGGGACCAGTCTACATGGATTTACTTAGGCTACCGTGTATGCCACATGTCCGCTGAAAAGTAAGTCCGGCAGGACTGCCGGTGTAAAAGGATAAAAAAGATAAAAAAGAAACTGTAGCATATCATCATTCTTCCAGTTCTCCGCTATAGAGTGTCTCATCGGGAGCATTCGGGATGAATTCCGTCACATCCTCAACACGAAGAGGCGCCAGTGGGTAATGACTGCGGCAGTATTCCTGGGTCAAGCGCTCGCTGGTCTGATATTTTACACCAGGGTGCGTATATACATGTACGTACATGTACATTGTATCACAATATCAATCTCTAAGCGCTGTTTATAGCCTATACCGTTTGATTCAATACAGAATAGGCAGAGTAAGCTGCGCGACGCCCTATGATTGAACAATGGTGCCCTCACGGGCGTGAAAGAATTAAGGAACGGAATGAAAAAAAAATGTCCCAAATCACTGCAAACAGGACTGGCAGTGCACACAAGACTCATTTGCTACCAAAACTTCTTGTTTAATTTCTTGTGCACCGTCGAATGGTTAGTCTTGCAAACAAATACAGGCGGAGATTTTGATACACATCATCGTGTAGTGGTGGTACATGTAGATATTTCAAAAAAATTCGTTATTCTGCACACAAATTTTCATCGATGTACATGTATATGATGCTGTACATTCGCTAATACATCGCCACCGTCGCCCGCACAAAAGCGGCGATTTTTCAAAAAAATCGTAAATAACTTTCAGAACACGAGACAACTTTGGCACCATATTACATACATGTACTAGTGAAGTTTCGTGATAATTCATGGAATACGGACTAAATAACGCATTGGCAACAAATCGGCGCGGCGCAAACTACTGAAATTTCAGAATCCGTGCATGGATGGTTTGTGTATGAAGTGTTGAAGTTCAATGCAGTTTTTTCGCTCACCCGATACATGTAGGTCCCTCATTTCAGGCTGGTCTCTATTTTTTCCAAGTTTGGGATTGGTACATGGCCGCATTTAGTGTCGTCGTGGTGACATTTGTCGAGGCTCTGGTAATATCATGGATATATGGTAAGAAATTCCCTTCAAGGTGGACTAGTATTTCTTACTCTAGTCTATAAGCACCTTCATACACGAAACGCATGATGAATATAAGTAGTGAAATTTTGTTACATCAAAACTAGGTACAGTATATATCTTTGGTTACCCATAACACCAGTCCTGACCACGTTGCTTCGTAGCTTAGATCTACAATATTCTCTCCTGTTACGGTGGGTTAAGTCAATGGCTGAGCTGGAGCTCTTTATCTTTTCCTTTGAGGTTTTAACAGATTTTCCGAGGACATTTTCTTAATGATAGGCAGACGCCCTAGCGTCCTGTTCAAAGCACTTTGGGGAGTGATAGACCCTGCTCTGATAATTGTAAGTACACACATACAAGTAGGCCTATGACTGAGAATGGCGCATGACAGCACACCTGCTTCATCGTCTGGCAGACACTCAAAAAAGAGAGACATGTTTGACAGTGCCGCCCTATCGCCGCGGCCTAATCTGCCAATCTTTTGTTGGGAGGCATTGGTCAATGGGGACAACAAAAAATATTACACCGGTTCACGAGGACGCTCTTTACACCGAGCGATGTCATTCTTACGGCGTGGAGGGAGAGAGTTACTGAATAACGAAATTGAGAGAAACGGACCAATTCTAGGATTGACATGTGGTTTGTTGTCAAGTGTACTTCCCAGAATAGGTTTTATTTACCGTTTCAGCTTCTGCTTGTTTACAACTGCGTGATGTTCACAACGCCATCTTACGGAACTTATAACTACCCTGTATGGGCGAATGTCTTCGGCTGGTTTGTGGGTTTGATTCCCTTGGTTCCCATTCCTGTCTACATCATCATGAATCTTACGAACGCCAAAGGCACCGTCAAAGAGGTAAGTGAATGGAAAAACAAGATCATCGGAAATCTGGTGTACCTCTGCCAGTGTTTCCGTATATCAGTGTTTCTCCTTATTGTTTGGGAAACACTGGCAGCTAGATCGACACGTTTCCTATTGTCAAGTCGCAGCTTATTCCGTCATACAATATAGGGATAATAGGGAAACACTCGCAGATGGGAAACATACAGAACCGCTCCATCGATAAGAAATTCTCCACAGACATTCGCCTGGAGGTATAGGCCTATTCTCCACTAAGAGTCATTGAAAAGAGTATCATGTAAAAATTTTGTTGTCATCTTTCATTGCACGCTCCGATCAGCGCGCATGCGTCGACGAAACTGACCTTTGACCTCGATTTGCATATTTTAATGGCGGATGGATATACCTGCCGCTGCCATTGCAGGTGAAGGCAAGGTTCACACAAGCAGTGACGCAGCCTGTCATTTCGTACGAATCACTGAAGCAGACAACATTTTTCTCGTTTTACCCAGGCACATCACAGTCGATCATCAATCAGGTTACTTAACATGGAATCATGTGACTTTCACGTGCCAGTGGCTTTCTTAACTCTGTTCGAAAAACCACGAATCGACGGCTAGGGTATCGATCATGTCTGTCGCCAACTTTTCAAAAATATCGACGTGATTTAAGGATATTCAGAACGGTTCATGTGTTGTATTTTTCAGCGTCTTCGGAAGAGCACCAGGCCTGCTTCGGATTGGGGCCCAAGCTGTTCAGACCAATCCTGTGATGGCGGCGCCCAAGCGACGGAACTACTGGCTCCTTACGTACGCAAAGACTGAGATATGGCGTTTATGTGAAAGACGACTTTGTCGATTTCTTAGTTAATAGAAATGATGCTTCCGTCTCTTTCCATCCTCCGACACTGTACAGGAGTAGAACAACATATCGATGCGAATAAAGTCGAATGAAAACTTGAAACAAACCTGCATGTGACGCAAGTATGTATAGACCTGTACGTACATGTACATGTACATGTACAGCTGTGTCACATTCAGGATAGTGCATGTCGGTAATACCAAAAATAGATAAAAGAAGAACCTCTCTTATCTGTTTTTGGTAAAATCGAGTGAAAGGAGGGCATTGATTGGCCGATTTGTAGTAGCCTACTGCATGTATTCATATGACCCGTAATCTGTCATCAGCTGAGTGTAATAAAATCTATAGAAAAATTGAAAACAACGAAGCTTCATTCTTCACCAGTATAGGTTTGTGCAGGTATGTGGTGACGGAACCATTTACCATTGAGAACTTGGAGATCACGTACCTGTACATTAATAAAATTACAGATAATTAGATAGATAATTTGAAGCTTCGTAACCCTTTTGGATCTTAAGCTTATACTACGGTGTGGAGTCCATGACAGGCTACTGTCCACCTGTGTGGGGTCTTTTACTTGCCCTGGCATAGACACTCAGGTACAAGGGACCACGGCTTTGAGTCTCATCCGACAGACTCTAATTGGTTCACAGCTTTTCACATACATGTACATGTCCTGGCCGGGGATCGAACCCACGCACCGAGCCTGTTAGGATTGAAAGTCAAGCGTGTTAGACCGCTCGACCACCAGGCCAAGACAGATACGTGATCTCCAAGTTCTCAAATTTTGATAATGCTGATCACCCGAAATTTCCTTCATCCAAAAGGCCAATGAATTTTGGAAATAGGCTTGTGTAAAAAGGCGTTTATTCTCAATGGATCAAGAAAATGATTCTATAACAAAAGCCCTGTTTACATAAAAACCCGCGTGCTACCTGGGCTTTTTCTGTCTACACCTGTTAAAAGCATGGGTCTAACAGACCCGGGGATGAAAAGCCCGGGGCTATTAAGCCCTCCGAGCTCGAAGGGTTTTTGGAGGGCTTAATAGATCCGCGTCACAAGCGGGTTTTTTAAGTAGTGTAGACATAATAGACCCGGGCTTTATCTAGTTCTTAACACCTCGACAGGCGGCGTGTCTAGTGCAGCCTTTGTAGGGCGTGGTAAGTTCGCTAAACGTAGGTTTTTACGAGAGAGAATTGTGTTTACATACATGTAAGATAACGTAGAAAATTTAATGATAAGCAGTGATAATAAGGCGGAAAAAACAAACTTTTTGCAACAAGCATGACAATGTGAAGGTCACGGGCAAGACGGGAAGCCAGCCAGCACTGCAATTTAGCGCCTCCTCCTCGTGAAGAGTGCGCACCAGCAGCAGCGATCCTGAAGCCGGGCGTAGCAATTAAGTTCAGCTAGATTTAGTTGTGTAGACGCGCGCCGGGTCTCAGGCGGTTTTTTCAGGCCAGGTGTGAAGAGAAAGAATGTCCTAGGAAAAACTGTCCGGGGAACAAAAGATCCTATTGTTACATTCTAATCTCTGGGGATTGGATTTCTATAACCATGCCGCTTAATCCGTCATTCAACAATAGAAGTGGACACTTTTTACAGGGGGACACTATTTACTGCTACACCGGGCTTGACACGGGTCTCAAAAAGCCCGGGGATTTCTATGTAGTGTAAAAGGGCTATTAGTGTTAAGCCGCCCATACACGTGCAATATTATTGCACAATATGGGGCCCAAAATGGGCATGTCCCTCTGGCATGACGGATAGAAGAAAGATTGGCAATAATATTGCCCATTTTGGTCCTCATATTGTGCAATAATATTGATCGTGTATGTCATATAGCCTACAGAGATATACCATCACACTCAAACTAGTACCAAAGAAAAGAGTACAAAAAAACCAGAAGTGCGAAAAGTTAACGTCAGAAGTAGAGAATGATATTAGACAGGCCTATTATATAGGCCTCGAACCGCAAACTAACCACAACGTTTGCCATATACGGTCATCACGCTTCACGAGAAAGACGTCAACACAAAGCACGTACACTCCAGCCCCCCTGAGAGATTCCGCGAATCGCAAATTTCTCAGCCTGGATTCGGTGAATCTACGATTACTCATGCGAACAAAAGCTACGTCGCCAATGGGTCCGCGTTTTACTTGTCCAACCGCCTTGATATCAAATAAAACCCTAAAACTGGATATCAGTCTACTTAAGAAAATCATCTAGTGTACAGGTGGTCGCCGACTTCGGCAGACGGCCGCGAAAGAAGGAAAATCGCTACGCCTACGATCTGATGGCCAGAGTTCACTTCGAAGTTGGACAATAAGGTAGCGCAAACATTTTAAAGATATTTTTTTCCGTTTTTTTTGCTTCCATCGGCACTATACAAAATACATCTGTCTTTTGATTAAAACGTTGCGTTCAGCTTAGACTCTGACTTTATCAGTCAGAAGAGCTATACATGTATGTATTACGTCAGGCTACCTCGTCAATGAATATATTTATAGATACGCTACTGAAAGTCGGTTAGATCACTCTCAGCTCCTATTGCAATCCATTCTATGGACCGAGTCCAAATGGACTGAGTAACTTGGACTGAGTGCCAAAAATGATATAAACAATAACAATGAAATGTTATCACCATAAATTGGTAAGAAATGGTTATCTTCAATATGCAGAACGTGAAAAGAGTTAAGAAAAACAAAACTATAACATTTTGTTCTTCGCTAAGCCGACCTGAAATCCCCAAGTTACATCAACCCAATAGAGTTCCGCACTCAGTCTATTAAATAGTAGACCACAGAGTAGTCTCTACATCTGACGATTTAAGAGACTACTGTCGCCCTCTTGATTCTGGCTGTGATTCGTCGGAATACGTCCAATCAGAATACGAATCTTCTCTGATGACGTATCGGCGGCAGGTATTCCCCAAAGAAGCCAAGTTTCCAAGATGGCGTCTGGCGTCCAACATTTCTCGCTTCGAA
>NMRB01003618.1:0-26276 GCA_002633025.1 Notospermus geniculatus | reverse complement strand
TAGTCTCGCGCAACCAGCCCCTCGGTCATACTCCGAGGTCGTCAGACCGAGGGTCTGGCACGGAACGAAATTCTCATTGTAGCGACCTAGTGACCTCATTTCGATGATTTGAAATGAGGTCAGCTTCGCTGATTGGCTAGTTTCAAAATTTGGTGACGTAGGCTGCAGGGAAATATGGCGGCGCCCAGAGAACTTGAAGCGTGAAAATTAGTGAGGTGAATCGCCTCAATTTGTGTTGTCAAGTCAATTTATAGTGTCTTTCATTGGAATTTCAGGCAAGTTATTTATATTTTTTCGATTGGGGAGGGAATTATGCTATAAAAAGTACAGTAGGCCTAACAGCAAGGGTTACAAATACTGCAGTTTTACTCGCACGCTGAATGCTTTTTGCATTGATTGTGCATTTTGTGTTCTACGTCATCAGCGGTAGATTGTCCGCCATGATGGTTTTTACAAGCAAAAGGTACCATCTGGACCAGACTCTAAAATTGAAAATTGCAGAGTCTGGTGGCACGAGACTAGTGGCACGCCTTTCGAGGTAACGATTCACGGAATGCGATGCGGGGAATTTTGCAACCTCGTTCCAAAGGTTGCTCCTATACACACGTGAAACAGGCGGTGTATGCCGTCCTGCGACTGATTCGAAATGGGCTACCTCATCCCATGATATTTCCTGGAAATACCGATACCCAGAAGTGTTGATTCTAAAATGCAGAATGTCAGTGGAACGTAACTCACTAAACTCGAATTTTCTGCTTATTCTGTTGCTTTCGTTCGCTTTTGCTGGAGAAAAATGAGGGGGAGTACTAGTCTTATCAGTACCAAGGCAGTATTCTTCGATATAATGTCACAAACGGCTTGTTTCTTGCATTTTTCACATTTTGGCACTCGGTCCAAGTTACTCAGTCCATTTGGACTCAGTCCATAGAATGGATACTACCCTGAACAATACCTCAGTATCCCAGATCCAGATGCAATGGATTGGAAAAGGAGGAATGGATGAAGCCTAGGCCTAAGTACATGTAGCTTGAAATTTGGCCCACGTAAAAGGGTAGTAAAATTTATAGTCAATACTTGCCGATTTCTTCATCACCATTGTTGGTGTATAGCAGGCAGGAGATCTTGCCCTTTAAAGCCCAACAGTATGCGTTACGTTTTGTATCTCGCGACGGTCGACGTAACCTTTGACCTTTAGGCAACGTGGTATATGTATGCTCGACAAGACTGTTATCTGTTTGAATATTCTCAGTTACCATTTAGGCGTTGTGAGTGTTGCTACACATAGAAGAATGAATTTACCTTACCTGATGAAGGGTTACACTACATAAAAACCCGCGTCTCACCCGGGCTTTTTCCTGTTAAAAGCACGGGTCTAATAGACCCGGGGATGAAAAATCCGGGGCTAAAAGGCCCTCCGAGCTGGAAGGGGAGGGCTTAATTTAGATCACCGTCACAAGATTTTAGTAGTGTCGACGCGCATCGCGTCTCAGGTGGATTTTTCAGAGCCGGGCTTGACACGGGTCTCAAAAAGGAACAGGAAACCACTCACATTCCACCCTATAAACCATTTCTTTGCAGACTGCTGAAATGTCAGGAACAGGAACAACCGAAGACGGTGAACCAGCTGATGAAGGTAAGGCTATACTGACATAAAATAATGATGGCCTTGTGAAAGTATATTATAGTCGGGCTCTCCTTATTGCTCCTAATGATGTCATTATCAACTGTAATAAAGGCTTCGGGGACATGGGCCTCTCGCCCAGGTTGTCTGATGTCAATTTCTACCCATCTTGACTATAGTAGCTACGGTTACACCAGTTGAAAATACCCGTGTTTTTCCAGACCCGTGTCAAACCCATGTGACTGTGCGAAAAGCCCGGCGAGAGGTCACACACTACTACATTGTAGTTAAGTAGCCCGGCGACAGGTGCGCTGCATGCACTGACTCTCCGGTCATTTCTGTATTGGCACACATTTTTGGAGGCGCGAAAACGACGTCACTTAATGGCTGCGCCATCTGTAGCCGTGCTAAGAACTGACGTAAACACGGGGATTTCGAAAAGCACGGCGAGCTTGCCGTGTCGCAAAAACCCGTGTTTTTCAGACACGGGTTTCTTGAAGACCGTCAATTCATGGTGTGACCGCAAAAAACCCCCGGAGATTTTATGTCGTGTAACCACGGATTACCAAGGGTTTGTGCCGACATCGCTCCGCCCTCCGACGACGCTCACACAAACCCTTGACGAACTGTCGTCCTCGAGATCGCGCCTGCGCTTAACTAAAAGAGATTCGTGTACATAAATGACGGTCCCACGTCCCTGAAGACGATTGAAATTTGCACCAAGCTCGTGATAATGTTCGATGTTGAAATCCTTAACGTTAAAATGGGTACCAGTCTCACTCGCTAATTCCAGCAATGTGAATATTTTCTCTGTGGAGATTTTATGTCGTGTAACCACGGATTACCAAGGGTTTGTGCCGACATCGCTCCGCCCTCCGACGACGCTCACACAAACCCTTGACGAACTTCGCTGTGGTGAGCTGTTTTCAACCGGATGTTCCTGTTTGTGGACTGTCTCCCGCTGTCAGTTTCATGATAACCGTTTTTCATCATCAGTCGTTAACGTTTGCAATAAATCTGAACATTTCTAAATACCACGTCTTTCTGTACACCAACCTCTGTTTTAGAAATATTCGTTATTTTTGTTCAACAGCATAGTTGGGTAGAATCGATGGCTGGACAATTTGTAACCATTCTCGTTCCTAATTCTTTCCAACCACAAAATAAATAGCAGTTGGTTTAACTGGCTTGTTGCTAACCTGGCAGCGAGGTTGGCTAATAATTGTCATGACTCGAGGTGCGAGGGAAACACAAATCCCGGCGAAGTTCTCCATGGGTTTGTGCGTACGAAGTATGAGGTAGCCTACTATACTACAGACATATGGGAGGCCATGATGATTTCTGCCATGCTGGTGATGGCACCATGATTTTGGCTCACTGGAGAAATAAACCACAGCCTGATTACCTGGCATTGTGGTTGAGGTCAAATAGTGATGTGATGCAATATATTGATCAAGTTCCATTGAGGCACTAATGCCGTGAATAGGGCACTTAGGCCTATGCCAGTGTTATGTGTTTGGTAATGCCGAGTATTTAATTTAACATGACACGAAAGCGAGCTTTCCTTTCACCACGACCCTAAATAAATTGAAAAGAGTTTGCTGTGAAAGTGATTAAGGGTCAGACCGACCTATTTATTATTACCACCAGCGTGTGCCAGGACACAATACGTATTATTCAGGTCTGGTATGTCTGGGGAAAGGCCCAATCATTACTTTTCAAACCTGGTCCCCATTGGAGTCCCTCGGACACTTTTTCTGGGCCATCCTGTAATATTTTTCACTGCCCCCATTTGCCAATGGCCTCAACAAAAGATTGACGGAATAAGCCGCGATGTGACAATGGGGGAGGCACTGATAAACATGTCTTTCTTATTTGACTGTCCGCCACACAATAAAGTGGTTATTGGCATACGGGAGGCAATAGGGAGTTTAAGAAATCAAACGATAACCGTTAACTTTACGACAACGTTGTTTTTCATACTGCGAATTCACCACATTATACATGTACATGTATATTGCATTTTCGGTACAAAAAAATAACGTTGTCGTAAAGTTAACGTTTATCGTTTGATTTCTTAAACTCCCTTTTCTCAGACGTTACACCGGCACCAAACATTATTTTGATCTGAGCAGTAGGGAGCACAGTGGGTTCGTCTGCTGTGACCACCAGGTGGCCAAAACCGAAAAGACAAAAAGTGCAATAACTCCTGAAATGATGACTGGATCGTCTCCAAATTTTTATCGTTTGTGCATCGAAGAAGGATATAGGTATATGACATATGTAACGGGTTTTTGATTTGACCTACTTTTCAAGGTCAAAGAGGTCAAAGATTGAACTTTTGCCATTTGGTGTTACGTTTCATAACTGCTCGGGGTATTGACCTGAAACTTGGTTCCCGTGGCATATTACCCCATATCAGATGACCTCTGACACCAAGTTTCGGTCCGATTTGATTCTTGGCTTGGCCACCAGGTGGCCAAAACGAAAATGCAAAGTCCAATACTAGTAATTCCTAAACTGAGCCTGGCTCAGGTCGACATTGTACATTACACACCGTCATGACTTGAACTGTAGCAGTAAATAGTGTCCCCCTGTAAAAAGTGTCCACTTCTATTGTTGAATGACGGATTAAGCGGCATGGGTATAGAAACCAATTGTCAGAGATTAGAATGTAACAATAGGATCTTTTGTTCCCCGGACAGTTTTTCCTAGGACATTCTTTCCCTTCACAGATGATCCTCTAATGGTTTGGAAGAGGCCAACACTCATCGACGCTCTGAAGGCAATTTTGAAAGATTATCCTGCCAATGAACAGATATTGAAGGTGAGCTTTGAATGCCGCGACCTCCTAAGGACAATTAAAGTGACAGCACTCTGAGTGATCAGTCTTAAAAATATTTTCGTGAGATCTGGGGCCGTATGCATAAAACATCTTAAGTGTAAAATTTCCCTTAAACTATTGTCCCAAACAAAAGATAAGGGAAATTTTATACTTAAGATGTTTTATGCATACGGTCCCTCTCTGAGGGGAAGGTTCTGTTTGCTGACCAGCAAAGCCACTCATCGAAGATGGTGACTACAGCAGCCATCTTGAATTTGGTTCCCAGTTGTTCTCGAGAAAGCTTTCTTACCCTGGTCAGGAAGGATGATTGGCAACTTCATTCAATGACTTCATTGAATGACTGAATTGACTGAGGCATCTATGATAACCCGATGATAACAGCCCTTTTAGCCGAGGGGCAGAAGTGGAGCATTAGCAAAAATGGGAATGTCCTACTCAAAAAGTTTGTCACGAACCCGGTCAGTCTGGACCGAGTTCGTTCTGGGGCCGTATGCATAAAACATCTTAAGTGTAAAATTTCCCTTAAACTATTTTTCCAAACAAAAGATAAGGGAAATTTATACACTTAATGTTTTACGCATACGGCCCCTTAAGATGTAATGATGAAACTCTAATAGAGTGTCAGTGTTACGGAATACTTTTCCATGCATTTTTCAGGAGTTGATCCAAAATGCAGAAGATGCTGGTGCAAAGAAGATTGAGTTTCTTTATGATTCTGAGGAGTATCCAAACAATGGATTACTCGAAGAAGAACTCAAACAATTTCAGGTCAGTTCAACTTTTTGTCGCCATTGGCAATTTAGGCCAGTGCACAACCCTTGGGACACAGCGTCACCTATGAGATATGCGAAGGAAAAATTTCCTTCGCTTTCTCATATCGAATTTTTGATTTTTTTAAAATTTGAATTTGAATTTCCTTCTCTTTCTCATATTGAATATTTTTTAAATTTGTGAATTCTTGAATTTTTCATTCAAGCAGTGCTTCTCCATCTCTCATTCAGAACACAAATAACATCTGCACTCAAACGTTTTTATTGTTTTCGACGTGGATGAGCATGGGGTGTGAGAGGTCGTGTGTTTGATTCTCATCACTGCTCATTGTAGCAAGAACCAACACAGCATTCCATTGTTGCATCAAATAAGTTATGATGTTCTTTATTGATGGCTTGACCATAAAACAATGGGATAAACTGAAATATTCAGGAAACACATTTTCATTGTGTATTTTACAACTTGTTCCACAGTCCACACATTGCTCCAACCATTGCCATTACAATAGACCAAAATAACATTTCCCAGACCGATGTAGACTAGGACAACTTAAATTCTAATGCTTCTTACAGGGTCCTGCTCTATACGCATATAATGATGAAGTATTCTCAGATGACGACTTTTAATCGAGTGTGTATCCGCCGAGGTCTGATGTGTGTTTATTGGTTTCATATCAACCAGCCGCCAGAAGATCATCAGTTTAGTGTAATCCTTATAAAATTATTTGGGGGCGGGGGGGTACATCAGCCGGTGATCATTTGCGTATGTACTTCTCAAAAAGACAGGGGTGAACGCAGGGGAGTCTCGTAAGGCAATCATGTCGACGATTTATTTCACTGCCGGCAGAAAAATAGGGTTTTCGGCCAGAATCAAACCAAACCTGTATGAAAGAGGAGAAGTGATATGATACTCTTGATACCAACAGGTTGAAAAGGACACGAGGATTACAATTTTTAGTAAGTATGGTGAGTGCCATTATGCAAATAATGCCATTTTTAATCAAAAAATAAATCGGTATCATAAAAAAATCTACTAATAGACAACTGATCAGGCATCCGTCTCATTTGGGACTATAATAAGAATGAAGACACTCACTAATAAAGTGCAAAAAGAGCGCTGCATGCAGATAATAGGGTGGTCAGCGACTTATCACGGATCCTTATACGTACTAGCATGTGGCCAGTGGATGGCATAAGGGGTAAAAATATATAATGCCACCCACTTAAGGACCACCCCCATGTCATTCTCAACATTCCCTGTGAAAATGGTGCCATTTCGATCAGAAACCACGGAGGAGTTAGCGGTCGAACTTAAAGTGCCACCATCAATTATAATATATATAGATATAGATACGGATCGAAATGTACACAAAATTTGTCCTCATTCTACAGAATTCTACCCGCATAAGTCGCTGATCCCAACTGCCCTATTAGGTAAAGGACTAAAGTGAACGAACGAAAACGTAAGGATACGTTCACCATTGTAACCGGTGATGTGATTGGTGAGGAGTAAACGTATTGATATGTGGCGCCACTGGTTAGGTCCACTTCGCTTACGTCCTGTCTGTGATTCGTTCATCAGCAATGTGTGTAACACGCCCATTGGCAGCTGAATTTAGTTGTATGATACGACTAATCACCTTGACGTGCTTTAGGCAAGCGCCACTGGTAGCGAGCGTCACCGGGTAGCTGAGGTCAGGCGGCAACTCGCAGAACGATTATAATTATAATCCCTTCTCAGGGCAGTGCGCAGTGCAATTTTGTTTTACTGTAAGACGATTGTAATCAGTGTAACACATCGTGTTGACTTTTGTACAATATAGTGGATGTGTACGTGAGGAAGTCCAGCAGAGAGGAGATGGACTTGCTGTCAGAGGAGATGATTGCAAACATCGGCGCCTGTCGCCAGTGAAGTTCCGTGACTGATCCCCAGTCGAACCATGATTCCTCGTGTAATAGAGAGGGCGACTCTCTTTGACAGCTCAGGTTTTCTCAGGAAAATCTGGTTTCCTCCGACATTACATACAAATCCCTAATATTGTCTTAAAAGAGCCAACAATGAGCCAAGTTAGAGCTTATTGTTTTTTGAAAAAGTACTCCGGTTTCCTCCCACATGTGACATTACAATACAAATCACCAACTAATATAATCTAAAGAGCCAATAATGAGAGCCAATAGGTACGCGGTAGAGCAATAACACCCCCTACCAATCAGAGGCACGAAGGCGGTAGGCACGCCCGGTCCTAACATATGCAAAAGTCCGATGTAAAATAGTTAGGATCGGGTACCAGTCTAACACACCAATCGAGTGACGTACAGCATGATGGACATGTACGTACATGTACGGCACGTGTTTCCATCACATATACAGACATGAATGCAGCTTCCAGGCACCAGCACAGATTTTGTTCAATTTTGATTGACGAAATAACAACAATGAAAATCATTGCAGCTCACTACGTATACAGCAGACGAGATACATCCAACATGGCGCCCGGCAAACCCATCGTGGAGTTCCTCAGCTATGCTGTCTATCTTTTCTTCACCACAATAGCACTCTGGATTAGGACTTCCTGGCGATGCTTAACGGGAACTGGCAGAGTTTTGGGAAGAATAGAAAATGGCGAATTGTACGACACCTCGGCACAGGTTTACGACGTCGCCTTCAGAGGGAAATTACTAACATACGACATTGCTACGTCACGAGATTTCTTTGGTTTTAAGATGGTATTTGACCATCCTCGCTGTGTGTTAGCAGACAACGTCATACTTTATGCTGTTGATGAGAAAACAGCAACATTTGTTGTTACTCCGCCAGGTTTGGATGTTTACAACTCGGAGCAAGGATCACTCTTCTACGTTTCCCTGTACAGACACGCCATTCGCTTCATCACCATGCCAATCTGGGCGCTACATCGNAACCCAAAGCCCTGACAAACTGTCAAATGACCATGGCCACTTTGCAAAATAGGGCCTACACTCATAGGAAGGATTAAGGAGCGTTTCAATCACGGTCTCGACTGGTACCACGATCCTCCGCTAGGAATGATACCAATCTAATCACGGCGGTGTGTTGAATAACTTTCCGCAATAACTCCTCCCACTTATAGTACTTGTGGCGCTGTAGTGTGGCGGCGAAAATCACTCTCCCGCGAGTGGGTCAGGCTTTTACTGCTATCACAATGCATAATATAATAAGATAATAAACAAGAAGTCAATCTCCAGAATTCACGAATTTTCGACCCCAACCGGGGTCTTTTTCAAGTGGAACTTTACAATCTGAAACTCTAGAAAAGACTGAGCTGAAACCCGAATGTAGAACTACATAGCCTGTGTAGACAGGACAAACAAGCAATTAAGGAAAGAATAGCGACCGAGCCCCACGGGTGGCCGCTGGACAATTAAGGAGAAAACAATTCAGCTGAAAAGAAGGGTTGAATAACTGCAGGGCCTCTCAGCCTGACCACAAGCAGAGTGTAGGCAACTGGCGTAATATAATAAGCGTACTTTTCTTTGAAGAATACGTCTTGTAATTGGCCCCGCCTCCTATTCATGACCCGAACGTAACATGAACGTATGCCTTGGTCACATGCTATAAACTCACCAATCATTGATGGCGTTCCATGAGTCATGGACGAAAATTTTACGTTTTCGTTCCGGACTTTAGTCATTTACCTAATGGGCCGAGTTTATAAAACATAGCAAAAAGCTTACAAGCTAAAGCCCCAAGGCCAAGCTTGTGCTTGTCAAGGAGAAGCACAAGCCAAAGAATTTGCTCACAAACATATTCATAATCAATTGCTTAACCTGATGACCTTTTCTTATAAAGCCAAGCAAGATTTTCTATCTGATGAAGCTAATGCTCGCAAGACAAAGCTTCTGCTAATTCTTATAGAGAGCTGCTTGTTCTATGAAGCAAAAGCGAAATTTTATAAATGTACCTCTCCAAGAAAAGGCCCAGAAAAAGCGTAATGCTAGTTTTTATGAATTCGGCCCATTATCTCCAGCACCGCTTTTTGCACTTTATTTGTTTTGCTATATCTATATTATAAGAGAGAAGGCTCATTTTTTGTCTCGCTCCTTCTGGAGATTGGGCAGCATCCAAGTAATGAATGGTGGTGTGATGTGTTGGCCAGGTATCAGTCTGTGTTTATAGCAAATAAAAACCAGAAAAAAATTGGTTCCAATATGGTTTTGACAGGGAAATCTTTTGGTGACCTGGAATTCTATTTATACACTGTGGAGGGATTCCCCAGTTGTCTTGACTTACCGACTGATGACCCCATTCCTGTTACAAACACATTGGAATGGCCTAGATGCAGAATCCTCTTATCAGAGAAACAGTGGGCAACGAGGAATTCCTTCAGATTGGCCAAGTATACAATGGAGCTGCTGGCATGGCAAGTGTGTTGGTTTATACAATTTTAAAGCACAGAAAATAATTAAAACTTATTTTGAAATTGAAAGCAAATTCTTTACCCAACCTGAGCAATTTATTTTTAGCTTCGAGACCATGACATGCAACCCATTAACTGTCTCTGATGCTCGCCAAAAGAACGGTACATTAGGCCTTATACACCACATGACCTCATTTCCTCATTTGATTACATGTACTTGCTGTTGAACGTATCAGAGGCGGGAAAGTTAGAAAGGGAGGAAAGCAGAGTATGGAAATTTTGAAAGGCTTGGGGAAAGACGGGAAGGATGATTTTAAGGGACTGATCGAATCAAGGGCATAATATGCTATGAAAATACAGATGGGTTGCATGGAATCAACCCCTACACACGAATTGTGTGTCTGATAAGGTGGAGGGCGCTTTTATCAAAGTACCCGGGCCCATTCTGTTATGATACATAGGGAAACAGTAAAACAATCAGCGGACCGGGTGGGGGTTCCAAGGTGGCGAGAACAGAACAGGAACAGAAGGATGGAAATGAAAGATTGAAGGCATGCAAAAATGTAGGCCTAAAGCGGAGTTCGAGAGTGGAAGAGAAGGCGATTGGAGACAAAGTAGCAATGAGATTACTGGGTAGTGTTGGAAAGGACTTCATCATCATTCTCCATAACATAACTCGCTATGCAGTCCGCAAAATTCTGATGTGCCCCAATAAAAACACCCTCCCGACAACAAGACCAGTAGGACGGGTAACTTTGCTAGTGCTCAATAAAGGCCTATAACACGCACGTTTATACATTGAAGCCCCAATGGGCCCGGAATCTGAATTTCCAAAAAATTGGATGAAAAATTTGATCGTGTACAGTGGGCATAAGCCAGTATTCAGCATTGTTACTGTTTATTTCTGAGGGATATAAAAAGTTCAGAATGACATTGACCACTGGTATTGTAAACATTTCTGTCTTTTTCAGTCAGTAAATTAAGCGGAGTTCGAGAGTGGAAGAGAAGGCGATTGGAGACAAAGTAGCAATGAGATTACTGGGTAGTGTTGGAAAGGACTTCATCATCATTCTGCATAACATAACTCGCTATGCAGTCCGCAAAATTCTGATGTGCCCCAAAAAAAACACCCTCCCGACAACAAGACCAGTAGGACGGGTAACTTTGCTAGTAATATCATATAGTAACAATTTTTGAATTTGTTCAAATTTACGACATACTGTTGATATATCGAGTGAGGAAGGGGCAGCGACGAGGACACATGGAGAATCTGGCGAGTATTTTGCGAAGCAGAGGGCCTTATCGCTCGCCAACAGCTTGCCAAATGTGCCACGTTTTTTATGACACAGTCCCACGCCTTTATGTCATCGTCGACTTCTGCTGGAATTTGGAAGAAAAATAAACATCCCACGCCTTCGGAAAGTTGATATACTACGCTGCAGCGGCCGTGGAATATCATCACTGCCAATGCAAAACTTGAGGATACCCAAATATGGCCACATTCTTGTCTTCCGTTAAGAAGCCATGCGTTAGCTAGAACCATCGATATCGCTGGTTACAAATCAATTCGAAGTGATTTATCCAATGAAATTTCACATCAAATCGTAGCCCATCTCATCATCATAAATTCAACGATTTCACTGAATTTCATCCTGAGAATATCAGGGGTTCTTACTGCTCGCTTCCTTCGTCACAGCAGACAAACCCCTAATGACATCGGCCTCATTTTCTGGGGTATTTGGCGCCTGAGAAAATGCGCCCAATCAGCGAACTGCCATTTTGAGTCACCTTAAGATGACAGGCATTACACGTAGATTGTATCGTAGTGTCACGCACAACACAGTAATGACAGTGCTGAACTTCCCCAACTCAGCCTAACTAGAGATCAGCAGTTGCACGTATACATGTATAATGGCCCTTGTATTATTCGCAGCCAAGCAACTGACATGGATACTCCGACGTTCAGCCTATCCTACACCGCTGGATTCAACCTAAGTTGAGTTCAGCCTATCCTACATTCATCGCACAGAATGTATATCATTCTCAGGCCACGTCGTGTGAAACAGACACGCCGCTGGAGTTTATTTCATGTTGACCTGCTGGGTCAGCTTTGTTCAAACCTGCGTAGTTCATGTGTGTCAATCACCAGCCTACTTGGGATGAGATGGTGGGGGATGAACATTTGCTGGAATGGCTTTGGTACTCCACCGATTCCGGCGAAAGTCCTCAGGGGTTTGTGTGCGGTGACGACGGGAGCGAGCACTAAGAACCCCCGATGTTCTCAGGATGACTGAATTTAAGCGAATGAAAATCCAACTTGCTGAGTGTGTCAGCTGAAGTCAGACGTGTGTTCATTGGTTTCAAATCAACAAGCCACTAAAACGGTCATTAGATCAGATTCATCGTTAGGTCGGGGGAGGAGGGGGGGGGCAAGGGAATGGAGATGGTGCGACAATATGCAACTTGTCAGAAGGACAGGGATAAATGAAGGGGCCTCGCCCAGGGCAATGATGTCGAAGTCCTTCGTGGGCTTGTGTTTTGTTTATTTGGAAGCATGTGTCGGTACGCTTGGGTAACATGATTTTTTCCACACAGGAGCTCGAACCGCCAGCAGGCTTGAGTGTTAAAGGGACTAGGAAAATTTTTTCAAGCTTCGGTTATTACAAAATGCTAGTCTTTCATGATAAATTCCCACCGTCAATTCACTTTTTCAATTAGTGTTAATTACTGGCACGCAGACAAATCAGTCATCACCACACCATGGAGAATTCACCACGTCACTGGGAACCTCTGCTCTCGCTGTATGTTTTGTATGGAGCGAGCTTGTACTCTATTATGTTGATTAGGTTCCCAGTGACGTGGTGAATGCTCCATGGTGTGGTGATTACTGATTTGTCTGGGTGCCAGTAATTAACAGTTAATTGAAAAAGTGAATTGACGGTGAGAATTTATCATGAAAGACTAGCATTTTGTAATAACCGAAGCTTGAAAAAATTTTCCTAGTCCCTTAAAGGCAAAACCTAGCAAGTCGCACTTTTTCAATTTTGAGAAAATGATGAAAAAGGTTATCCCTCTGGGATTAAGCAGTCCTTGACTGAATAAATCGATACTGTGCACAATTATTAAGTACATTTAGGGTAGGATGTTATTTAGTGGGCACGTCCTTTTCGTAAAATTAACACGGAATATTTAGGCAGTGTTACTTGCAATCTTATTTAGAATTATTCAGACAAAACACTTGCTAGGTTCTGGCATCACAAAGTCCAACCATTTTATTCACCACCGTATGTAACTTGCTGCGTTTTTTGCATGGCAGTTTGAGTTGCTAGGTTTTGGCTCAACAAATATCATTATATCATGGCGAAACATCGTACTTGCTATATTTTGCCATAATGATATTGAGGCTTTGGGGCATCTTTTTTATAACTTCGTGTGCTTTATAAGATAAGACAAAACCTAGTAAGTCCAAAAATGGTACTAACTCAATTCTGACCAAAATGTGATTTGCTAGGTTTTGCCTTAACACTCAAGCATGGGAACACAGACATCATACGATTCAACCGAACTACGATAGGCGGCACCAGCGTATAACACTCGAGTGCATTATAGTACAGCTGCGTTCAGTACTGACGTTTACGTGTTACCGTAGTGTATTACAAAGCATTTGGGTAATACTGGCGCACAAGCAGTAGTGAAAAATGAATTATATGACTTTTTTTTAGGTTGATTCGATGCATTAGTGATAAATCCCATTTAACACTTTTACTGCCATAATACTCTATATTCTGTCAAATACAAAACTATGTAAAATGGCGAGTAAAATGGCGAATTTCAATGGAAGTTCAAATTCAAGTAAATATTTCTTTTTTTAAATTGCCACTGGCAATCGAAGGGTATGGACTCATCATTGATTTAAAGATGTGCAAAAACAGAGCACAAAAGGCGACACACAAAATGATATAATACAGGAGGTCGTCTCTCGAAAATTTCGCAAATTTTCGACCCCAACCGTGGTCTTCCTCAGTCACTTTCTAGTAAGAGACGACAGAAAAGACGTTTAAAGATGTGACGTTTAAAGACATTTAAATATTTGATGATGTGGTGATAATAAAATGTCGTGACATCTTGAAGAAAGGAATGAAAATGGGCGGCATTGCTGCCGTGTACTTTCATATGATCGTGTCGGAATGGGGTATAATGTTGCCAGAGATACCACAGCAACAGGTCCGTTCGTACCTTACCTGTGCTGTCACGTGCGTCCAGTCGACGTGTACGACGTTTGACGCTATAGAAGAACAGATGCATTTCGTTTGTCAGATGAGTAAAAAACGAGGGACCTGTATGGAGAAATCAGAAGCTTTTGGATCCCCTGGGACCAGGATGTATCAGAAGAAGGTAATTTTCTTTCTGTTCACTAGTGTATGTAGAGCCGTGCACTTAACTGGAAACAAGTTTCAGGGAAATTTGACACCATCACATTTTACATGACAGATGCCAACCTCGTCCCCAGGGGTATAGTTCGCTCAGACAACCTCGGACCACTCGCTCACTAACCCCTGGAATCAGCTTCGGTTGCTAATCCAGGAATCTTGGACTAAGTATAGGTGGCAGCACGAGTCAAAATAATCAATTTGAAATACTAACCAGTGCTTTTTAAAATTCTTTTTACAAAAAATCATCAAACCTGGATATAGATAACCTTCTGGTTTGATCCAAAATATTTTGAAAATTTCTTTGGGTACCGTATATTCTTTGATATATTTGACGGTTTCCCGTCAACCAATCACGTGCGTTGAATCCAAAGCTGATGCCAGGGGTTAGTGACGCGACCGCCATATTGTCAGAAAGCGAACGACCCCTGGGAACGAGGTTGGACAGATGCGCTATTCAGTTGAGTGAAGTTTGTTGAATACTCCAAGTTGCTGTTAGCAGACGACGCATCGATCCGAACGCAATTGCGGCCTCAAACCTTGGCTGAATAATGCCTACTATCATTGATTGTCTTTATTATTGTCTCTATTTATTTTGTCTTTATTTAGTAAAAGTGATATTTTTTGACCGAAAACCGCTGAAAGAATGGTCCTGACTGTCGTTTAATAGCAAGATAAACGTAGTCGGAGCATCATTTTCGTTACTTCAGGGAAGAAGTAGGCCTACTGCCATATTTGCTAATTTGCATAAGATTCTCGACACACGGACATTTTACTCCTTTTTCCGCATATTAATTTCAAACTTGCGCATGCTGAACACGTGTTCTGCGGGTGATACAGGATCTACCGGTATTTGTTTCTGTACCCCTCAAGGCAGTATTGCAGAACTACGTTTTCTTCGCCCTGAGCTAAGCACTTTATAAGATGCACCATTGTAACTGGAAGTGTAGTCTCGCGCAGCCAGCCGTTTTGTTCCACAGTAGGCCTACTGCCACACAAACTAATCGCATCCCAGGATTCGAAACAACGGCTGGGTGACCGAGACTACTATAAGTGAGTATTGTTTTAATTCGGGCCTGTCCAAACTTTGTGATGTTATTGTCGGTGAAATCCCAGACTGACTGCGTAAATCATCCATAATCTGAACATGTCATAGAATGCAGTCATTATCTGTTTTGACGTTGCCCCATCCGGGGAGTCAGACCGGACTAGGAAACTGGAAGAGAGAGACCGAAAATAAAGTAGCCAATCGGAAGACTCGTTACATCGACGAACAATAGGGCTGTTGAGACGACAGGCAAAAATTCACATGCGATCCGATCGAATCCGATTGTGGTTCAAAACTCTTGCGTGTAAATGCTACCCAACGTGGATTTAAAATGGACCACCGATTTTGCTGCTCCCGCGGAATCCACATTCGAGGGCATTAGACCACATACGGCCAGATTAAAATTCTCGTCTAAATGCAAAAAGTGAATGAGACCCGAATCCGGATTCATCCTACCTGCGCGTATGCGCATAGATGTGGTTTTTCTTCCTCCACTGACCACACTCGCTGTGAAGAGTTCCACAAGGGTAATTTGAAGTCGGAATGGGACCAGATTAACATGCATGTGTAGACGAAACATTTCCCAAAAACTTGCAATACATCCAGTCCAGAATGCGGGTCGATTGGATCGAATCAGAATGTATTTTTTTGGGTTTGGTCGTCAAAACGGTCCTATTAGGTCAGATTTTTTATACGGATCGCGGAACTTTTTAATCGATTTAATCCCCATCCCCTTATCCCTCGATTAGAAAACTCGATCCAGAACGGAGGAACACACGATTTAGAAGAATAGGATTCAATGATGAATCAGGAAGTGCGATTTGTGTTGACATTTCGCCTCCTCGAAGGATAGGATGGTTGTTTGTGGATGTGACGACGAATATCTCCCTATTATTTAGATCGCACCCCGGGGTTCGCGTGAGTTTTATTCGCTCTTTTCACCGCCGTGTTCATGCTTGGTTTATTAATTGATTTATTCGTTTGGAACGTCTGGAAATATTCCTTACGCGAGATACATGTAGTTTTATTGTGAGTTACCCGGTACCCGTCAAACGGGGTGAAGTTGGCCAAAAATGACACATTTTTATCCGTGGTTTAAATACGAGTGGTGTCACAGTCATGTGCTTTTGAATTAATTAGGGGTGGCATGATGCCGTCATAAAACTAGGTGATTTCTGAAAATCCAGGCAGTGGATTAGCACTGATAGAGAAATTTTCCCCCGGCCAACTTCACCCTCCACACAGGGTGAAGTTGGCCACCTTGACATTTTCAGACTTGTTAGCAAGCCAAACAAGTCAAAAGACCACCCAAAAGGCATTTCTTAAAAGAAACAATAAAAATTTTGATAAGAGATCAGAAACACTAACAATTTAAGGAAAAATGTTGAAACATGGTGCAGCATAACCAAATTGGAGTGTGCCAGAACAGATTTCTGGAACAAAATCTCTGGTCTTGAGCTATGTGGATGGTTGGATGCACAAATCATCACTAAACTGCTAAAATAAGATGACCACATTCTTAAATTTAGCACTATCATGACGTTTGTGAGAAAAGGGTGGCCAACTTCACCCCAATACTGCATGGCCAACTTCACCCCACAGAAATAAAAGCAATGTACTGAAAATACACATAATCAACAGCTACAGTACAATGAAGTTCCTGACTGAGGAGTATGCTTCTAAAACTTTCAAAAAAATCCATGTCTGAGGCACCTTTGTGCACTTCTGCACACATGATTGTTTTGAAAAGGCATTTTCAGCACGTTTTTTATGAAATCGAACATTTAACCATCATGACCATACTTAAAGGTTACCCAGGTCTGTCACTTCAAAAACAGACTGTGATAGCGCTATCCCATTTCCACAATGTCAAAGATTGTAACTAAAATATGGAATGTGGCAACGGCAGCTATTGGAAAAAGAGTGCCATCAAGTGGCCAACTCCACCCCAGCGGCCAACTTCACCCCGTTTGAATAACTTATTCTAAACTGGAACTGTCGTGAGGTCGTAGCTGGCTGGTCGCCAACGATTGAAATACACGAGAAAGTTAGTTCGTCAATCGAGTCGCAGGAGGCGCTGTATTCGTTCCAAGCAAGAATTTCAAGACGAATTCTAACGTGAGTAAAATACAGTGATTATTTTTATGTTAGCTTAAAATCGCACGAACATGATCGTTTTCTCCAATAAATAAGTTTCGGGGCCTGAAAAAACAAGTTTGAATAGAAGTGACCGGTTGGTCGCCCGAAGGTCGATCAACACACCGCATGCACGCAGTGACACTGACAGTGTCAGTCATGTGTTGTGTGCACAGTCACTGGTCACATGGCCTAAAATTATCAGTACCGGTAGGTCTACTGAGCATGGCATGCTGCATGTAGGCCTAGGCCTAATATAGCATCCAAAAATTGACGCATAATGTTATTAATAGCTCATGATAGGCTACGTAGGCCTATGACATGACATTTGTAGGATCCAGCAATAGACATCCTGCGAAAGTCGGCCATGACAGTTCAGAAGGGGTACGCAAACATTGGCCTAGTGCATTTGTAAAGTTGGCTCCTGTGCTTACGGTCTGTACAGACCCAGGTTTGTTTACTCCTCCTGACCTGTCATGGCCGACTTTCGCAGTATAATGTTATTAATACCGGTAGTTCATGATAGGGGGCCTACATGCCTATGACATGACATTTTGTTCTTTCTTTTGCAGATTCAGAGCCATGACAGATGACTGAGACTCACGGTCAGGTTTCTTGCCTCAACACTCAAGATGTGCCAATACTCATCAATCACGTGGCAAATCATGATTTTAACATACATCTTGATTCGACTTGATTCTTAACTTACAATATATACAATTACCAATAATATATACCGGTACACCATTATTTTCAGACTACGGCGCCTCTCTTCTCGTTGTTCATTCATACTAGGCCTAGTACAAAACCAATAGAGCTTTCCAATAAAGATGGCGATCTAGCAGTTCTCACCTTTTATGACGTCAGAAGTTTAGTAATGCCACTGGCACGCGAAGCTGGTCAAGCGGGCCATGGGCATAGAAGTAGGCCCCGATTACATAGAAGTATACGGTATACGAAAACGACGGTTAACAATGGATTCACGGTCGCGAGTCCTTTGTGAAGCCTTTGTTAACCGGTGTAACGTCGATCAGTGTTCCCCGTATTTCTGTGTTTTTCTTATTGTTTCCCTCCTGACGGATTAAGCGGCAACTAACCCAACAATAACCATTCTCGGCCGCGTCTGTTGTTGGGGAACACTGAGCTACAGAAACACTCACAGATGTTACACTTGCGTTTTCGTATACCGTATACTTCTGTGTAATCGGGGCCTTAGGCAAAATAATTGAGAGGATACGTTTGGCACGGTAGTGTTATATCACGGAACTAATGGCCATAACGTCATGTGGGAGAATTAGTAGGTCACCACCATCTTTGTTGGAAGGGTTTATAGTCCTACTACAAAAGCAGCATTGTTCATGCCAACTACTCGAACCATATTCACGCACCCCCAGCGAAGCTGGCTGTCCTATACGCGTTGGTCTTCTTCAATGGTATAGACTGGAAAAAAATATAACAAAATATTCCAGTGTCACTTTTAGTCATTGATATGAAAAGGTTAAAGGGCCTCCAGAGGGAGCTTTTTAGTGCATATTGATATGATTACTAACACAGAATTGGTGGCACGAGGATCCAAATTGGGCATCATTTTTGGAGTAAAATTTCATCATTTGATCCACATCATGAGTTCACGTTACTAGCGTCACCTGTTTTATAGTGGCAGTGCTGTTAGTAGCCAAATAGCAAGCTACATGTACCTCCAGGGTCCATTTAATATGAAAATCGTGCATAGGCTCATACCGGCTACCGTAGAATTACATTTATAATGAGGTAACAATTGCGGCGTCATTAAAATATGCAAATGAGGGGTGAAGTTCAGCCTACTTATCCAGATCAGGGGCAATCTCAGTCATGTCAGTGGTGCCGATCAACGCGGAAATTTAGGCGCAATTTCGAAGGTACATGTATGCATGCATATTTCTTCATAGAAAAGGGATTTTCTTCATGCTATATGGCTAAATTACGATTATGTTCGTGTGTTTTTTTCGGCCCATCTCGAAATAAACGTATGCCACAAAAGATACCGTCCCCGATCTGCGGGAAATGTTTGTGTCTCGCAGCCGCGCACGTGAATAAAACGGGAAAAGAACGGGAATACCACGAAAACTGGTCACTCGATAATACAATGAAAAGTCCTTTCTCGTGCTTTTTTGGAAAAATAGGTGGACATTTTCTTTTGACATAGGCTGTAATTCGTAACAGTACAAATACCACGCTTATTCTTTCCAATGAAATCATGAAGGAAACTTCTGATTCTGCCCCCAACTGTCACAAACCTCCCTTTTGTGTCCCTTTCGGGCTATAAATTGTGGTTTTAATGCAGGCTTGGTTCCAGCGGACTAGTTTTATTCAATTGTTTTAGGTCTTTTGGGTCAGTGTGTGAGAGGTGTAATGTGATTGGGGTGGATTAAGAGTTGTGGTATGTTGGGTGTGGGGATCGGTGTGTATGGCAGAAGCATGAAGAATGTCCAGGAGAGAAGGCTAGGTTGGAGTAGCCTACTGTGGGACCTGCGGGGTAAATATTGCTTCAGTTTTCCAGTAAATGTGTCTTGTATGTAACTGGTGTTCGGTAGTAACGTACCAGAAGTGNGCAAACCGAACAAACGTCGTTTTCGCGCCTCCAACAGGCCATGTAGAATTAGCGGACTCAGCGGATCTGGCGGATTTAGCGGATTCTGTATAAAATTGAATAAAATTTGATAATAAATGGAAATTAATTTAGTAATATAATTTTTCAAGTGGTATATGTGCTGCACAGATTATAAAGGAAAAGCTGCAACAACGTCGCTAACAGCAACTGGCCGAGCTATTCCTGCAGACCATTTTTGTTGCCCTATTTGGATTACCCACTGTAAAGGAATTTTCGCAGTCCCTTATAATCTGTGGGACACATGAAAAATTATATTACTTAATTAATTTCCATTCATCATTGAACTTTATTCAATTTTATGCAGAATCCGCTAAATCCGTCAGATCTGCTGATTCCGCTAATTCTACAATGTACACGGCCCCTCCAACAATGTGTGTCAATACAGAAATGACCGAACACTCAGTGCATGCACCACAACTGTCGCCATGCTACTTACTACAATGTAGTAGTGTGACCTCGCGCCGGGAGTTTCGTACACACGGGTCTCGCGTGGAAAAACACGGGTATTTTCAACAGGTGTAACCTTAGCTAATGCTTTTAACATGTGAACCCTCTGAATTTTCCGATGGAGGTGCTTGCACGCCCATCCGACATCTTAAGCCTAGTTTATACATCGACGCAAACCCTTCGGCGTCCGACGCTCGACCAAATCTGGACGCCGACTTCGCGGAATTGATTCATAGTCCAGCGTACTTTAGCGACGGCGACCCGTTATGAAATGGCTCAGGTAATTACAGCCTCGCGATCGGACGCCGACCAAATCGCACGACGGGCTCGGCATCGAACGCAAGATCGCGCGTTGGTCGCCAGCGATGGTCGTGCGTCGAAGTATAAACTAGGCTTTACTCGAAAAATATATACAGCTGACAGTTTATGCAGAAACCAATCGAAGAGATTAGAATGTAACTAGGATCTATTATTCCTTGGACGTAGTTAATATTACAGGGGATATTCTGTCCTTTCACACGGGAACATTCTTTAGGCCGCGCACACATTGCAAGTGAAATGGCGAAGCGAAGCGAAGACAATTTCGCCAAACGATGTGGCGGAAACCTTTAAACACTCTGGAGGCATTTAAAGGTTTTTTGCCACAAAGAGACAGAAGGGCATACGTTCACGTTGGCGTTTCGGGGAGCTTTGCGAAAACTCTATATTGTCTTCGCTTCGCTATTTCGCTTGCAGTGTGTGCGCGGCCTTACTCCTACACCAGCGGATCAATTTGGATGGGTTTTTGTGGAACCCCTTTCTTTGTCCGCTGGTATTTTGTGTCGGAAATATTCTAGGAAATTTGGTACATGTGGATCAATAGAAAATGACTTGAGAATGAGAAATACATACGTGCACCACCAATGGGCGGTATGCGTAGCCACTACACCACGATTTCCTCGGCTTACTGGATATAGCATAATCATAAAAAGCATAACATAATCTTAAACCTAGTACCCAAAGTTATACCCAGTGGAGATGTACAAAAAGTGTCCTGGATATCATGTTTTTTTACACGGGAGCAAGGTGCAGATGGCACGTGCAGAGGGAGCGCATCTTGTGCAAGACCCCATAACAGTTGGTGTTCAGTATCAAAGGCAATTTCGAGACAAAAGCAAAAGAAGGGTTCTGGTTTAATGGAGAATGCATTACACAGTCAAACTTCGAACGAGTATTCTGCAACACCTGTCGCTCCGAAATCGATGTGATCTTCACAAAATGTACATTGCGACGTACTTATTTCAAATATGCCATTAACTCATTTCAACAAAATTTTCATTGAACCTCGTTTCCAGGTGCAGGGCCACCGGTGAGTTTGCTACACCGTGACTCTGCGAGCCATCGATCGAGCGACGTCATACTGTGGATTTTGCATCATGAAAAAGTCACGTCCCCACGTTGCTTAGCGACTCATAGGAAACTCAAAGTGTAAACACGGAAGTGAACGCTGGTTTTGACATGATTGTTCAATCGCTGACTGGGTGTCCCATCGTATTGCATAAAATTCCCCCAAACCCTGATAAATGGTGCAAACTTGCATTGTCAGCGGGTGCAAAGTCACGTGCTGCCAAGGGAAATCTGGCATAGAATTCCAGATAAATACGAATTTCCGTCAAAACAGCGCGGTGGTTGCAAGCCATCCAAGTTCCAACCCGAAGATGACGATCGTTACTAGGCCTACATGGGTGTCGTGTTTGCTCACTGCATTTTGTATAAGGTAGGTAATGTTAAGGAAATATCTTTATAGAAGTGCCGAGTTCAACCCCGAGGCATCATATTCGTCTATGTCAAGCAATAATATGATGGCACACACTGTAGCCCCCCCCCCTCCCCCCGTCGCATGACTCATGATTCAATTTCTGCGTATGCCAAGATGAGGCAGACCTTGGTTCATAAATTCGATCATCTGATCTTGCCTAAGTGCTAACTGATTTAGACTGCGACCTGATGCATGTGCATGTTTCATTTCACCTTGGAGGAATTATTTTTTATAATTCCTCCAAGATTTCACTGAATCTCTTGTCACTTATGAATTAAAAAACTCTCGGCTTCTGTCTCGATTTTAATCATCGAAGCGGCAAACTACTAGTATGGGCGCAGCCATGATGAATTGTAAGANAAAGGAGGCGCTGGGGAACAACTCAGTTTTTACTCAAAAACGCATGCGCCGCTACGTTGAAAACCTCTTTGACGTCGCACGTCGTTCCGTCGTGCGTCATTCAGGATCAGTGACGTTGCTCTTCGATCTGTTGTTTACGCTAAAATAGTCAATTTTATTGATAAAATTCGACATGTTCCCGCTTGAATTTTCGTACTTGAAAGCATTCCGATACATTGAGTCAGTCCTATACTTGATGTTAAACGTGTAAAATTCGAAATTTAATGGACTATTTCGGGTATATTAGGGCTGGAAATAGGGTGTAGTTTCCAGAATTAAATGGCAAATAACGTTAGCCTCACTTTCGACGTCATATTTTAGACTGAGTTGTTCATCAGCGCCACGTCATGGATTAGTTCCTCCGGTTCCTCATTGAGATCTACAAGCAATTGTTCCACCTCCCTCGATCGTCGTTTGTTGGTAGTTACGTCCGCGATCGCTAAAATGTGAAAACGTGCCGATAATTTATTATAAGTCATCGTATAGGTAATTTCGTCCGTAACGTCGGTTAGCCGTAGGATACCTAATAGGCTCAGCGGTTACGAAACATGCCCTGCTAACGGACTACCATGGACGACGACGGACGATGGACGCATGACGACTACAGCTCAGAGGTGAGCTAATGACATGAATTTTTTTCGGGCGATATTTTACCCCAATTTGAGAAAATTGAAAAACTCGCGCAAAAGTGCAAAACTTCCCGTTTCTTATTTTCCTTCGTTTCTTACTCCCTTTCAGGCAACTGTGCATTCACTGGTCCAGCCAGGAATTGAATCCATGACTTTCAGGAATTACGAAGAACGCGACTCGTCGCCTGTCCCAGTGCCCCCCGCTATGTATTCTGAAAGGAAACACATCACCTTCAAATACCCCGCCTGCTGACAACATATTTCTCGTTTCTTTTAAGTTGCGGTTAATGTACAAAGTCAAAACCAGGCCAACTTATTTTTACCCTGCGATGGTTTTGCATAACAAACGCTGTTTTTGGTGGTATAACAGTGAATCTGACTCGATTATCTATAAGTTGGAGGACGATACGACACCTTTTTCCACGTTTCTGACCTATTACCGCCAAGATAATGATTCAGCCTATCGTGTTGTTTATAACACGTCATATTACGCGGGCGAAGACTGCGTTTATTACCACCAAGTCGTCAATCAGAAGCTCATTGTGCTGAGATGCGAAAATCTCAGAGAAAAATATAGATTAGTCGATGTAAGTGAGGGAGTGGTCGCTGGAAGGATTCTATTAGTAAATAAATCAGTGAAGTGTCCGAGACCGCTTAAAAGTAATCGAGGTTCACCAGTTGTTTGGAAAAATGTGACCTGTATTACCACCTTTTGCATTCACCAAAAAATGGTCAGTTTTCAAATAGCAGTTGTGTACGATATCAACATCCGTAATGTAACTGTGGAACACCGAAATGAACTGGAAATACGGTTGGTGAGAAGAATCCAATTCAAGATTAATGAATTTGGCATGAAGTTCTTCGCCGCTCATGGAAGTATCATTCATATGGGCTTAATGGATAATGACAAAATACAGGGGCTCCGGGTCCGTCTTTATGATCGTCTAGAAGGGTACAAGGAGAAACCTGAGTATTTGGTTGTGAGAGGAAACACGTGGATTCCTCCCTTATGGACCGCTGGGAAAAATCTAATGCTTTTTTATACAATCTGGGATCGTGTGCTAGCATATCGAGTGTCCGAGTGTCAAACGACGATATCGAAACTACCTTTCTATTCTGCGGTACCCGTTACACCTCTTTCAGGATTTCGGAGCGTGCCTATGTCAAACAGTATGAGAATACGACAAGATGGGGCTGTGCTGCGTTTTGTGTCCACTCAGAGAGAGAGAAAAACAATTATTCCATACGTAAAGATAATAGTGAGGTTAAGATCTGAACGCGAACGACAAACATGAACGCGAGTGACGTCAGTAGGCAGCCACGTGACAAAGCCACTCGCGTTTGAACGCCATTTCTTGTACAGGAATTCCTCTTCCTAAATCTATTGTCCTGAAGGAGGTGTTGAGCTCAGGTGATCCGAATGAATAGCCTAGACAGATCTTCTTATGGAGGTCTTGGCTGTGAACCCCATATTCAAGGAATCAATTCAATATGCATGATGTAATGTTTGTAGAGGGGTGAGTTCGGCCATACTCAATTATGCCAGCAACACTATTCCCATTGCATAACTACTAACCGTGGCCAATAAAGGCTGGCATTGCGTCACTGCTTCTCGCCACCCGATTGCGTTCTCGGAAGAGGTGAACGTAGAAACAGGCGATTTGTCGTTTGAACGTGGCATACGAACGAGAACTAAATTGGGTCGCATGGATTTCGTTTGTGGATAAAACCATGAAATACTTCAATTCCATTTGGCATTACTGGAAACCACTGTGACCTATATATACGATCCTCCGCTGAAATAGTCCGGACCTGTGCAGGTGGCAGAGTCAGTGAGGTGAAACCGTCCGACCTCAGCGTCGGAGATTGTTCCAATATAAACTACAATTGTTCCAGACACACGTACAATGTACAATGCATGCCCAATTACTTAAACAATAGACGGCGTTCACGTTCCTGGTTAATTCACTTCTTAACCAGATATACGCGAATTTTTCACGGGAACGACAATGACGTCATTCCCGTTCGCGTTTGTCGTTCGCGTTCAAGATCTTAACCTCTCTATTATCCATCATCTCGTGAACGAGAACGAAAAGGCAACAAAGGTTCGGTTCGGATATGCGTTAGACTTTCATTACCGAGTTTAAGGTGAAGGGATACCTAAGCAAAAAGTTATGCACGCAAAAAATTGAAAAATCGATATATTTTCTATAAACTCCGGTAATCTATTACACCAAGTTTATTACTTAAATATAAACCCTGCTCCGTATGGTACACACTACACAACCGGGCTCCCCCGGTGGTGTAATGGTTCTGGTCTCCGACTAGCGGTCAGTGGGTCCCAAATTCGAATCCCACTGGGCGTGAGACATTGAACTTGGTTACCGACTGCGCTGTCCCGGATTATACCATTACATAAAGACAAGCAGTCTTCAGGTGCCTACAGAGTTTTCTCAAAAAATATTATTTCGGTTACCGGTTATAAACTAATTAAGGCCTAAAATGCAATGATTCACAATTTCTGGAATACGTGCCGATTTCACTTGGCTATCAACAAAATCTCTCTATAGGCACCTGGAGGACTTAGTTTACTATCAGTTAAAATGGATACTTCACAAAAATCATCAAGTAATTAATAAGTGCAAAACAAAACCGAAAATCGCAGGAAAAGTGGGGAATTCCGCCCGAGTCGATCAATAAGCGATTGTTATTGGCTGCGGGGATGTAGGGAGCTGCCCATTTTTTCTAAAAAACGCGGTTTTGGAGAAATCACGGTCAGCGCCCTGATGTGCATCACAATTGAGTTCCTGAATCTGTTTTGTAAGTTCAATTCTTACCCTCAAACAAAACCGCGAACAAACGTGATTTATCATCACTTGACAGAAGCTTTCCAAGCCAATGTTCAAAAGTGGTATTTTTCACCAAACTTCGGACAGCTGCCTACATCCCCGATGCACTGGTTTCAGAACACCAGCCACAGCAACTGTTGCCCCCGTAATGTCCCAATCAGCTGATTATAGGTTTCATTGAAATCGGCCCACACGCACAGACATAATTCAGAAAAACGTTTATTGGAATAATGAATGGAAATTCTCAGAATATGACT